>PVIU01007254.1:0-94176 GCA_004026605.1 Ondatra zibethicus | reverse complement strand
CTAC
This sequence comes from Ondatra zibethicus, assembly GCA_004026605.1. Classification (NCBI taxonomy): domain Eukaryota; kingdom Metazoa; phylum Chordata; class Mammalia; order Rodentia; family Cricetidae; genus Ondatra; species Ondatra zibethicus. Next base: position 94,172 of record PVIU01007254.1, on the reverse strand, counting down.
CCCACCTTTATTCCCACCCCCATATTCCCACCTTTTGCCTGGCAATCATGTTTGCTTCCAATTTCCAAAAGGATCTATATATGATTTTCTTTGGGTTCGCCTTGCAATTTGGCTTCTCTGGGCTTGTGAGCTATAAGCTTAGTGTCCTTTGTTTTATGGCTAGGGTCCACTAATGAGTGAATACATACCATAATCGTCTTTTTGGGTTTGGGTTACCTCACTCAGGATAGGGTTTTCTATTTCCATCCATTTGCATGCAAAATTCAGGATGTCATTGTTTTTTACTGCTGCGTAGTACTCTAATGTGTATATATTCCACACTTTCTTGATCCAGTCTTCCATTGAGGGGCACCTCGGTTGTTTCCAGGTTCTGGCTATTACAAATAGTGCTGCTATGAACATAGTTGCACAAATGCTTTTGTAGTATGATTGGGCATCTCTTGGGCATATTCCCAAGAGTGGTATTGCTGGATCTTGAAGTAGGTTGATTCCCAATTTCCTGAGAAACCGCCACACTGATTTCCAAAGTGGTGGCACAAGTTTGCATTCCCACCAGCAATGGATGAGTGTTCCCGTTACACCACATCCTCTCCAGCATAGGCTATCATTGGTGTTTTTGATTTTAGCCATTCTGACAGGTGTAAGATGGTATCTCAAAGTTGTTTTGATTTGCATTTCCCTGATCGCTAAGGAAGTTGAGCATGACCTTAGGTATCTTTTGGCCATTCGACCTTCTTCTGTTGAGAATTCTCGGTTCTGATCATTACCCCATTTTTTAATTGGGTAATTTAGAATTTTAATGTCTAGTTTCTTGAGTTCTTTGTATATTTTGGAGATCAGACCTTTGTCCGATGTGGGGTTAGTGAAGATCTTCTCCCATTCAGTAAGATGCCTTTTTGTCTTAATGACAGTGTCCTTTGCTTTATAGAAGCTTCTCAGTTTCAGGAGGTCCCATTTATTCATTATTGCTCCTATTGTCTGTGCCACTGGGGTTTTACATAGGAAGTGTTCTCCTGTGCCCATGTTTTGCAGGCTACTTCCTACTTTCTCTTCTATCAGGTTAAGTGTGGTCGGATTAATATTAAGGTCTTTAATCCATTTGGATTTGAGTTTTGTGCATGGAGATAAGTAAGGATCTATTTTCATTCTCCTACAGGTTGACATCCAGTTATGCCAGCACCATTTGTTAAAGATGCTTTCATTCTTCCATTGCATACTTTTAGCTTCTTTGTCAAATATGAGGTGTTCATAGGTTTGTGGATTAATATCCGGGTCTTTGATTCGATTCCATTGGTCGATGTCTCTGTTTTTATGCCAATACCAAGCTGTTTTCATTACTGTCACTCTGTAATAGAGTTTGAAGTCAGGGATGGTAATGCCTCCTGAAGTTCCTTTATTGTATAGGATTGTTTTGGCTATCCTGGGCTTTTTGTTTTTCCATATAAACTTAGTTATTGTTCTGTCAAGTTCTGTGAAGAACTTTGTTGGGATTTTGATGGGGATTGCATTGAATCTGTAGATTGCCTTTGGTAGAATTGCCATTTTTACTATATTGATCCTACCAATCCAGGAGCATGGAAGATCCTTCCATTTTCTGGTATCCTCTTCAATTCCTTTCTTCAAGGTCTTAAAGTTCTTGTCAAATAGATCTTTTACTTCCTTGGTTAGTGTTACCCCAAGATACTTTATGCTATTTGTGGCTATTGTGAAAGGTGATGTTTCTCTGATTTCCCTCTCTGTTTCTTTATCCTTTGTGTATATCAGGGCTACTGATATTTTTGAGTTGATTTTGTATCCTGACACATCACTGAAGGTATTTATCAGCTGTAGAAGTTCTTTAGTAGAGTTTTTGGGGTCACTTATGTACACTAACATATCATCTGCAAATAACAAAAGTTTCACTTCTTCCTTTCCAACTAGAATCCCCAAGATCTCCTTATTCTGTCTTATAGCTATTGCTAGAACTTCAAGCACTATATTAAAGAGATATGAGGAGAGTGGACAGTCCTGTCTTGTCCCTGATTTTAGTGGAATCACTTTGAGTTTCTCTCCATTTAATTTGATGTTAGCTGTCGGCTTGCTATATATTGCTTTTATTATGCTTAGATATGAACCTTGTATCCCTACTCTCTCCAAGACCTTTATCATGAAGTGGTGTTGAATTTTGTCAAATGCTTTTTCAGCATCTAATGAAATGATCATATGTTTTTTTTCCAATTATTTTCTTTAAGGTGAAAGTTAACGTCAAGAAATAAAAAGAATGATGAGATACAAAGCCGCTGGTTCTTCTTTGGGTGTCATAAGAGTGACAGAAAGATGTACCTGATGTTTGTTAACACTGACTGTTGAATTAAGCTGGCAGTGGACTACAGAGACATGCGCATCTATGTGGTCCTACTTGGACAGGATTTTGTTTTTTGTTTTTTTTTTAATTTATGAGACTAATTTCTGTGGTTTTTAATGTATTTTATTTGAATCTGTTAATTACATCTCTTATTTGTCTCTGATTTTAAAATGCTGTTTCCTACCCAACAAAATTTTGAAAACTGGTGATCTGGAATTGTGATTAAGATTAGACTGAATAGCCTCTGATTAAGGGCCTGAGGACTCTCTTGAGGATGTGTTAATGAGTTTGAGCAAAGGGAATTGGTGACATTTATTTTGATTCTTAGCTTTATGATTAGAGATGTTGGAATTGGACTTGAAAATATAATCTTTGAACTCTTACTCTGACTTTTTGATGGACTAAGAACAAATCATCTTACTTTTAAATTTTCTGAGTGGACATTGACATTCTTTTTTTATTACTTTATAAATAATTCAAATCAAAATTTCCACTTCTTCCCCTCCTCCCATTTCCCTCCTGCTCCCCCACATACTCTCCCCTCTCCCTCTCCAGTCCTGAGAGAGGGCAAGTTACTCTGCCCTGTGGGAAGTCCAAGGCCCTCCCTGCTACATCCAGGCTTAGGAAGGTATGCATCCAAACAGAATAGGATCCAAAAAGTCAGTGCATGTAGTAGAGACAAATCCCAGTGAAATTATCATTGGCTTCTCAGTCTGCCCCAATTGTCAGCCACATTCAGAGGGTCCAGTTTGATCCCATGCTTGTTCAGTCCCAGTCTAGCTGGATTTGGTGAGCTCCCATTAGCTCAGGCACACTGTCTCAGTGGGTGAACCAAACCCTCGTGGTCCTGACTTCTTTGGTCATATTCTCCCTCCTTCTGCTCTTCAACTGGATCTTAGGAGCTCAGTCCAATGCTTTGATGTGGGTCTCTGTCTCTATCTCCATCTATCACCGGACGAAGGTTCTATGGTGATATTCAAGATCAGTCTTAGTACGGGACAATTCCAGTTCAGGCACCCTCTCCTCCACTGCTCAGGGTCCTAGCTGGGGTCATCCCCGTAGACTCTGGAAACTTCTACAGAGCCAAGCCTCCTGACAACCCCAAAATGGCTCCCTCAATTAAGATATCTCCTTCCCTGCTCCCATATCCATCCTTCCTCCATCTCAACCATCCCACTCTTCCAAGCTCTCCCCAAGCCTCCCATTCTCTCCTCCTCTCTTTCTTCCTCTCCCCTTCCCCGCACCCTAACCCCACCCCTATGCTCCCAACTTTTGCCTGGCAATCTTGTCGGCTTCCAGTTTCCAGAAAGATCTATATACGTTTTTCTTTGGCTTCACCTTATTACTTAGCTTTTCTAAGATCACGAACTATAGGTTCAATGTCCTTTGTTTATGGCTAGAATCTACTAATGAGTGAGTACATACCATATTCATAATTTTGGGTCTGGATTATCTCACTCAGGATAGTGTTTTCTATTTCTATCCATTTGCATGCAAAATTCAAGATGTCATTGTCATTTTTACCTCTGAGTAGTACTCTAATATGTAGATGTGCCACATTTTCTTTATCCATTCTTCCATTGAGGGAAATCTAGGTTGCTTCCAGGTTCTGGCTATTACAAATAATACTAGTATGCACATAGTTGAACAAATGCTTTTGTAGTATGATTGGGCATTGCTTGGGTATATTCCCAAGAGTGGTATTGCTGGATCTTGAGGTAGGTTGACTCCCAATTTTCTGAGAAACTGCCTTACTGATTTCCAAAGTGGTTGTACAAGTTTGCATTCCCACCAGCAATGGATGAGTGTTCCCCTTACTCCACATCCTCTCCAGCATAAGCTGTCATTGGTGTTTTTGATTTTAGCCATTCTGTCAGGTATGAGATGGTATGTCAAAGTTGTTTTGATTTGCATTTCCCTGATAGCTAAGGAAGTTGAACATGTCCTTTAGTATCTTTTGGCCATTTGAAATTCTTCTGTTGAGAATTCTCAGTTTAGTTCAGTACCTCATTTTTTAATTGGGTTATTTAGAATTTTAATGTCTAGTTTCTTGAGTTCTTTATATATTTTGGAGATCAGTCCTTTTTCTGATGTGGGGTTAGTGAAGACTTTCTCCCATTTAGTAGGTTGCCTAATTGTCTTAATGACAGTGTCCTTTGCTGTACAGAAGCTTTTCAGTTTCAGGGGGTCCCATTATTCATTGTTGCTCTTATTGTCTGTGCTATTGGGATTATATGTAGGAAGTGGTCTCCTGTGCCCATGTATTGCAGGCTACTTCCCACTTTATCTTCTATCAGGCTCAGTGTGATCAGATTAATATTAAGGTTTTTAATCCATTTGGACTTGAGTTTTGTGCATGGTGATACATATGGATCTATTTTCATTCTTCTACTGGTTGACATCCAGTTATGCCAGCACCATTTTTTAAAGATTCTTTCTTTCTTCCATTGTATAATTTTAGCTTCTTTGTCAAAAATCAGGTGTTAATAAGTTTGTGGATTAATATCTGTGTCTTCGGTTGGATTCCATTGGTCAACATCTCTGCTTTTATGCCAATACCAAGCTGATTTCATTACTGTAGCTCTGTAATAGAGTTTGATGTCAGTGATGGTAATGCCTCCAGAAGTTCCTTTATTGTATAGGATTGTTTTGGCTATCCTGGGCTTTTTGTTTTTCCATATAACACTGATTATTGTTTTCTCAAGGTGAAGAATTTTGTTGGAATTTTGATGGGGATTGCATTGAATCTATAGATTGCCTTGGGTAGAATTGCCATTTTTACTATGTTGATTTTAACAATCCAAGAGCATTGGAGATCTTTCCATTTTCTGGTGTCCTCTTCAATTTCTTTCTTCAAAGACTTAAAGTTCTTGTCAAATAGATCTTTCACTTCCTTTGTTAGTGTTACCCCAAGATATTTTATGTTATTTGTGGCTATTGTGAAAGGTGATATTTCTCTGATTTCTCTCTCAGCTTCTTTATCATTTGTGTATATGAGGACTACTGATTTTTTTGATTTGATTTTGTATCCTGCCACATCACTTGTATCAGCTGTAGGATTTCTCTGGTAGAGTTTTTGGGGTCACTAATGTACACTATCATATCATCTGCAAATAATGAAAGTTTGACTTTTTCCTTTCCAATTTGAATCCCCTTGATCTCCTTATGTTATCTTATTGCTATTGCTAGAACTTCAAGCACTATATTAAAGAGATATGGAGAGAGTGGACAGCCTTGTCTTGTTCCTGATTTTAGTGGAATGGCTTTGAGTTTCTCTCCATTTAATTTGAGGTTAGCTGTCGGCTTGCTGTATATTGCTTTTATTATATTTAGATATGATCCTTGTATCCCTTATCTCTCCAAGGCCTTTATCATAAAGGGGTGTTGAATTTTGTCAAATGCTTTTTCTGCATCTAATGAAATGATCACATGGTATTTTTTCTTTCAGTTTATTTATATGATGGGTTATATTCTTAGATTTTCATATGTTGAACCAGCCCTGCATCTCTGGGATGAAGCCTACTTGATCATAATGGATAATTTTTTTTGATGTGTTCTTGGATTTGGTTTGCTAGTATTTTATTGGGAATTTTTGCATTGATGTTCATGAGCGAGATTGGTCTGTAATTCTCTTTCTTGGTTGAATCTTTGTGTGGTTTTGGTATCAGAGTAACTGTAGCTTCATAAAAAGAGTTTGGCAATGACTCTTCTATTTCTATAATGTGAAACACATTAAGGAGTATAGGTATTAGCTCTTCTTGGAAGTTCTGGTAGAATTCTGCAGTAAAACCATCTGGCTCTGGGCTTTTTTTCGTTGAGAGGTTAGTGATGACAGCCTCTATTTCCTCATGTCTTATAGTTCTATTTAAATTGTTCACCTGGTCTTGATTTAATTTTGGTATGTGGTATTCATCTAAAAAAATGTTCTTTTTTTTACATTTTCCAATTTTGTGGCATGCAGGCTTTTGTAGTAAGACCTTATGATTCTCTGAATTTCCTCAGTGTCTGTGGTTATGTCCCCCTTTTCCTTTCTGATCTTGTTAACTTGAGTGTTCTCTCTCTGCCTTTTGATTAGTTTGGATAGGGGTTTGTCAATCTTGTTGATTTTCTCAAAGAACCAGCTCTTTGTTTCATTAATTCTTTAGATTGTTTTCTGTGTTTCTATTTTGTTGATCTCAGCCCTCAGTTTGATTATTTCCAGTCTTCTACTCCTCCTGGGTGAGTCTGCTTCTTCTTCTTCTTCTTCTTCTTCTTCTTCTTCTTCTTCTTCTTCTTCTTCTTCTTCTTCTTCTTCTTCTTCTTTTTCTTTTAGAGCTTTCAGGTGCGCTGTTAAGTCTCTAATGTGAGCTTTCTCCATTTTCTTTATGTGGGCACTTAGTGTTATGAACTTTCCTCTTAACACTGCTTTCATAGTGTCCGATATGTTTGGGTCTTCGTTTTTGTTGAATTTAAAAAAGACTTTAATTTCTTCCTTTATTTCTTCCTTGACCCGGGGGGGGGGGTTCAGTAGTTGACTGTTCAGTTTCCATGAGTTTGTAAGCTTTCTGGGATTGGTATTGTTGTTAAATTCTAACTTTATTCCATGGTGATCCGATAAGACACAGGTGGTTACTATAATTTTTTTTGTATCTGTGTATATTTGGTTTGTTACCAAATATGTGACCAATTTTTGAGAAGGTTCCATGAGATGCTGAGAAGAAGGTATATTCTTTCCTGTTTGGGTGGAATGTTCTATAGATGTCTATTAAGTCCATTTGATTTATTACATCTGTTAGTTCTTGTATTTCTCTGTTAAGTTTCTCTCTTATTGACCTGTCCATTGGTGAGAGAGGAGTGTTGAAATCTCCTACTATTAGTGTATGGGGTTTAATGTGTGTTTTAAGTTCGAGTAATGTTTCTTTTACATATGTGGGTGCTTTTATATTGGGGGCATAGATGTTCAGGATTGAGACTTCGTCTTGATGAATTGTTCATGTTATGAGTATAAAGTGTCCTTCTCCATCTCTTCTGATTGATTTTAGTTTGAAATCAATTTTGTTTGATATTAGTATAGCCACACCTGCTTGTTTCTTAGGTCCGTTTGATTGAAAAACCTTTTCCCAACCCTTTACTCTGGGGTAGTGTCTGTCTTTGAGGTTGAAGTGTGTTTCTTGTAAACAACAGAATGCTGGATCCTGTTTTTGTATCCATTATCTTAATCTGTGCCTTAAAAATATTTATTTATTTATTTGTTTGTTTATTTATTTATTATGTATACAGTGTTCTGTCTGCATGTCTGCCACCAGAACAGAAGAGGGCACCAGATCTCATTACAGATGGTTGTGAGCCACCATGTGGTTGCTGGGAATTGAACTCAGGATGTCTGGAAGAGCAGGCAGTGCTCTTAACCTCTCAGCCATCTCTCCAGCCCCTAACCTGTGCCTTTTTATAGGTGAATTGTGTCCATTGATATTAAGTGATATTAATGACCAGTTGTTGTTAACTCCAGTTGTTTTTTGGTGGTAGTTTTTGTGTGTTTCCCTTCTTTGAGTTTTGTTGGTGGAGGGTTATCAGATGTCTGTGCTATTGTGGGTGTTGTTGGCTTCCTTGGGTTGAGGTTTTCCTTCTAGTACTTTCTGTAAGGCTGGGTTTGTGGATATGTATTGTTTAAATCTGTTTTTGTCATGGAATATCTTCTTTTCTCCATCAATGGTGAAAGAAAGCTTTGCTGGGTATAGTAGTCTGGGTTTGCATCCATGGTCTCTTAGTATCTGCAGCACATCTATCCAAGACCTTCTAGCTTTCATGGTTTCCATAGAGCAGTCAGGTGTAATTCTGATAGGTTTACCTTTATATGTTACTTGACCTTTTTCCTTTGCAGCTCTTAATATTCTTTCCGTATTCTGTATGTTTTGTGTTTTGATTATTATATGGTGAGGGGATTTTTTTTTGATCCAGTCTATTTGGTGTTCTATAAGCTTCGTGTACCTTCATAGGAATATCCTTCTTTAGGTTGGGAAAGTTTTCTTCTATAATTTTGTTGAATATAATTTCTGTGCCTTTGAGCTGGCGTTCTTCTCTTCCTTCTACCCCTATTATTCTTAGGTTTGGTCTTTTCATGGTGTCCTAGATTTCCTGGATGTTTTGTGTTAAGAATTTGTTGGATTTGCTGTTTTCTTTGATCAATGAGTATATTTCCTCTATAGTATCTTCAGCACCTGAGATTCTTTCTTCTCTCTCTTGTATTCTGTTGGTAATCCTTGTCTCTGTAGTTCCTGTTCATTTACCCAGATTTTCCATATCCAGCTCTCCCTCTCTTTGTGTTTCTTTATTACCTCCATTTCAGTAAACAAATTACACAAAACAAATAAAAAGGGACAAAAACCTAAAGTCTGTTTTGTGTTAGTCAGTTACTTCTCAATATGAGGCCCTCCCTGGAGTATGGTTGGTATCCCACACAGACCCTGTGTTCCTCCATTGAAGCTGATTTTTCCCCTTGTTATCCAGTATCAGTTACAAAAGGCTTCTTGGTTAGGGTTGGGATTTTGTGTCTATTCCCCTTTTCCATGCTTGGATTTTTATATGGTTTGAACTAGTGCATGTCATCCACGTGCCATTACAGTCTCTGAGTTCATATGTGTATCAGTTGTGTTTTGTTTGGAAAGCTGTTTCCTTGGAGTTGTCCATTACCTCTGCCTCATATAATCATTTTGCCCTTCTTTCACATAGATCTCTGAGCCCCGAGGGAAGTATTGTGATAAAGAAATCCTATTTAGGACTGAGTGCTTCCATGTTAATTGTTCTCGGTACAGTTGTCCAGTTGTAAATCTCTGTTAGTTACCATCTACTGGAATCATACTCTAGTATGTGAATCTAGCGTATTTCATTAAAAGTCATTTTATTACTGTGTTCATTTAGTAGAATAATAGTAGTAGGTTTTCCCCTAGACCCATGACTTGTCTAGTCTCAGGTTCTTGGCCTCATTAACAGTCTTAAATCCAATCAAAAAAAGCAGATGGTTACTCCTGTATGTTTGTGCCTTCTCAAAATCCCAGAAGACTGTAAGTTTAGCAAAGGATTGAATACTTTTAAGTACTGTTTCAGGAATATAACTTCTATTTTGAAAACATATCTCCTTTGAAAGCAAGTGCACATATTTTTGAAAATACAAGGATTCCATCATTCATAAATTCCTAATTGGTTTAATATCCTGATCATGCATTTGTTTCTGGTGTTACTAGGATCAGTTTCTGCAGACAAAAATTTTATCTTAAAGGGAAAAAGAAGTCAGGATAGGCTTCTCTTTTATTGAAAAGACTGGTGAGCCAATTAAAAATGTATACATTCCAATCGTTTTACTAATTGCTTTAAAATATGTTCAAGGCTTATTCACACATTTTATGAGTTGTAAAGCTCATAAAAATTTAATTTAATAATCAATTATTAAGCTAGCAGTGAGGGTAGAAAGAAATCTCATTTGCTATAATATCATTTACAAAAAGAGCAAAAAACCCCCTAATTTGTGCAATTGTATTTCAACTGTCACAGAAATAAATCTCATACTCATCTTGACAAGAATTAATTCCAGAACTGCAAAAATAAAGAAAAATATTTACTGAAACTAAAGTTACTTTTTCCTTTTCTTGATAGAAGAAAAAAATTTTTTGGTTTTTGGAGGTTTTGTATGCAAACAAAATATTCTTATCGATGCTTGCTTTCTTTCTGCCCTTATAGGTAGTAGTTAGTGGGAATGAGCTTCATTTTCTAATAGAAATATTTCTCTTGACTTTATTAAAGACAACAGTAATTCTCTGGCAGCCCAAGTTAGTAGAACATTATAATGGCTATTAGGAGAAAACATTAGGTTTTAAGGAGCTAACCACTATTCAGATAGCATCTGGCTGCCTGATTACCAGTGATTTTGGTACTCAGCATTTCAGTGTACAGAAAGGTGGCCACACTGGACTAGTTGAGTTGATAACAAAGATACCAGGAAAGTCTAGGTGCCATCACAAACTCCCCACTGTTCTTAATTTCTCTGTGTTTTGACTGTTTCATCTATTAACTAAGCATGATAATAATCATAATGATAAGGTCATAGGGCTCTTACAGTGATCAGTAGGATAAGAAACTTGAAATAATGACTAACATAGATTAAATGGTGACTTCCCATTGCTAATTTAATTTAGCAGCCTGGAAGAAAGCCAAAGTATACCCATTTATGTATAAGTTTCTTATAAGCAAAAAATAAATACAACAAATTATCACATTTGGTAAATGAGGAGTGAGTATAAGGCGTATATTTTCATTAGCTATGCGTATGAAGTATACATGTCTATACATTATAGCAACTTAGCTTTTGTTCTGCACAAGTATTCTCCTTTATTGAAAGTCATTATCTTATAATAAATACCATTAAATATTTCAGTAACATTGATGCTTCAGAATGGGAGGGTCTGTGTTTCTTGATGTGGGCAGCATAGAGATAAACAGATCCTTGAATACAAAATTGAGTTTTAGCTATTCTGAATTGCCACTTGAATGAAATGGTATGGTATTAATTTTCAATTCATACATAATGAATGACCACGAACAGAGCAACTTAAACCAACTCAAGATAATTTTTCTAATTTCATTTCTGTTGCTGTGGTAAAAAAAAAAAAAGTCTTAAAAAAAAGCATCTTAGTAGAGCATGAGACTTTTAATCTCAGGGTCATGAGTTTGAGCACCATGTTTGGGGCCATCTGTCATTACCCAATGCTGAGGCAACATCTGTCAGTGTCTAACCTTGACAAGTTCATATGTTTCAGGGTAGGGGTGTGAATTAGAAATTTTAGGAAAATAAAACAGAGATATAAAAGAAATAAACAGAGATACAAGATGGAATTGGGAGGGCAACTCAGTGACTACTGAATCTACCTGTGTTTATTTCTTACGATTTTTAAATATCCTGATCCAAAAGGGGGAAAAAGGCAAAAGACTTCTTTACCATGATCCAAGAACAAAGTCATTGCTATCTTAATACCCAAAACACCAATTAACCACACCCTAGATCAAGACATCCTGTAAGTTGCTAGGATTTAAGTCAAAACTCCTGTCAATAACCTTGAAGGAACAAGAGTAGGCCTGAATTCTCTGACCTTTTGTCAAGGTGGAATTGATCCACTTCTATAGGCCCAAACACCAAATAACCATGCCCTATGTCAAGACGTACTGTTAGCAGCCACACCTCAAGTCAGGTCTCCTGTCAATAACCTTAAAGGAGCAAAATAGGCCTGAACTCTGACCTTTAGTCAAGGTGGAACAGATCCACTTCTGTGGGCTCCAGCACTTAGGCAAAAAAGGAGCTTACTTCAGCTGACAACTCTAGTTTATGGTCCACCGTTGTGGGGAAGTCAAGGCAGGGACTTTAAACAGCTAGTCATATCACTTCCACAGTCACATACACTCACCTTTCTGTTTGTGCTTGGTTTGTCTTCTTCACTATTATACAGTTCAAGACTCTTTACTAAGGAATGGTGCCACCCACATTGGTCTGGGTCATCCCACATCAATTAGCTCACAACAATCCCTCTCCAAGTCATATCCATGTGGTTTTCCTAGAGGATAGTTAACTGGAAACTGTTTCTCTGACATTTCCTTTGAGAATCAATTGGACAAAACTATTTTTAACAGTTCATGATGATTGTGTCAGTCTTAGATAACTGTATTTTAAGGCCAATTGACTTTGAACTCAAATTACATGCAGCAGTGAGTCAATAACTAGGAGAAGGCACACAAAGTGGGGGAAAGAAATCTTAGGAGCTATCTTGAGATTTTGCAAAACACAGTGACAGGAATAAGGCAAGGTTTCTCATTTCCTGCTTCCATTTCCTGTACAGGGTCTGATGTTATTGACCTCTAAAATATGTAGTAACTCAGAGACCTCTAGATGAGCAGGAAATACAAATTCCTTTGGGACTAACGGTTCACATGGCTCAAACACAGCAAGTACATACTTAGTGATGGTATCTACCTAATTTTGGGGGGTTTGCCACTTGATTCAATGGTTAGATCATTAAACATTACAAATGCAGCCTCATTTCTAAGATAAACTATTCAGTCTCATGTAACAAACATATGAATAAAAATGGAATGTATAACTGCCAGATGAAATAATTATCTAATTTATTCTAGTATAATAAAAACTCAGGAGTCAGAAACTGAACTAAAAACCTGAAGAATTCAAGGAATGTGGAGCGATTAACCAACCTTCTTTCCATGTTTCTGGAATATGTGTGCTAGAACCCCCACTCCCCTGCCCCTGCCCACACCCTGAACTCCTCCCAGGTTCCTCTGTTTCCTCTTCAGCCTCCCTGTAAAGTTCTCCATGAACTTTATGGCTAATCTCTGTCAGCCAATTGTGATTCCATCCTAGATTCAAGGTTGCTTTATTGGCACAATGGAATGTCTGTATGAACAATTCTCCCACAACAGTCATGTTTTTTATGATCTGAAGGCTTTTCTGTTGCCTGATGCTGTGCTCTTAATATAACTTGTATCCCTAAAGGGCACATTGTGAATGAAGACTTTATGTTCAGGGTGGAACCTTTGGGAAGTAGAATCTATTTTTCGACCTTTATGTCAATGAGTGTCAGGTAACTGTTACATGGCTTCTTTGTAGTTCTCATGACAGGGTTGCTATAAAGGATTAAAGCCTCAATCACCCATTCTCTGTCCCTGTCTTCCTATTTCAACACATAATCACATGCTTGCTCTTACACACGTGTTGATTGTGCTATTGACCACAATGTGGTGCAGCTGAGAATGGAGCTCAAACCAGTGCTGCACCCTTGAGTCTCCAGACAAGTGGGCTAGATAAACCTCTTCATAAGTAGCCAGGATCATATTTAAATAGAGCAATATAGAGATGATGAATATATACAACTATGTAGGTCAAGTGATTTTGACTCTTTTCTCCTACTCTCAGAGGTTTTATTTCTGACAGTCTGGGTGAAGATAAAGTAGTGAGGAAAAGAGAGGATCTGAAAGGTTCATTCTCCTTTGGGTGCTGCAGTCTCAGAAGTGGCAGGTGCTCCTGTCTACCTGACCATGGCTTCTGTAGATTCTTTGGAGAATGTTTCCTCTTCAGTGTCATGCACAGACTCAAACACCACCAGGACGCTTCAGTTTGTTGATATCTTAATAATGTGAAGTATGTTCTCTTGACTCTTTGACGTAAACTCCTAGGTGCTGTGGGAGCTACTTCCGCTCCTTCAGCCAATAACCTTTAAGATACCAGCCCACTGGGGCATGGTCTCTTTTGTTTTAAAAAGCAGTGGTAGCTGTGTGCTTGCTCTCTTGCTTCTGGCTTCTGGCTGTGAGACTTTGTTCCGGATCGTGCAGAGTGCTATTGTCTGGGATGGTGATCTGTAAGTTTTTCCCTTTAAATAAATAACCATTTTATCAATCACAATTCCAAATTGGTGTGGGATTGTTTTATGACTTACGCCTTCATCTGGCACCCAGCGTTTGGTTTCAAAACCCCCCCAGCTCAGCTGCCTGCTGCCAGCTTGGCTTAGCAAGAGACCTCCCTCAGCTGCCTCCCCACATGGATTTAAACTCCACGTCTCCTGGGCTCCACGGGCACAGACAGTCTCTGCCTGTCTGGTTTGCTTTTTTCTGAGCGGTGTTTAAATCCCCCTTGCAGCACAGCACTTAAGCAGCGCAAGTCAGAGTGCAAGTGGTTGCCAAATGCTGCAACCCCTCGGGGAGACTCTTTGTCACATGGAGGCATACACAGCTTCCGGGTTGCTGTTCTCTACCCCTGGATTCTGGGTTTCTGGTTCCATGTATGGAATTGGTTTAATTACATTTACTTTGTTGAACAACTCATATTTCCCAGTTTTTAACAAATACTAAGGCAGACACTGAAACAGGACCCCGTTTCTGTCATCTTTGCATTGGTTCTTCATGACTTGGCAGCATCGCCACCTGCTGGATGATAGGTAATATGGCAGTTTTTATTTCCATTGCAACTTTTACTGCTTTCTTTACTAATACAATGGATTACATCATGTGAGGTTTATATGACTATGGGGATACCTCAATTTACTCGTTACTAGGTTTCAGTTTTCTTCTCCATATGCTATCATTAAGGAAGAATATGGCACTCCTAAGAACAATACAATCTTTACGGACTAATAATGAACAGCTAGTTGAAAGGATTAAAATTATTGAAAATCAGAGGTTATCTGAACAAGTGAATACTATGATAGGCAAAATTGACTCCATAACCAAGCGTACTAGGAAGTTACCTGAAAGGGTTCATACTGTTGAATTTGACGTTCAGAAGTTATCACAAAGTTTTGATAAGGTAACAGACAGAATGTACCTCCAGGATGGCAATCTACATGATATCCAAGAAAAGTTCAAGGCGGACATGTTATCTTTGAAGGTAAACATTAAAACCTTGGAATTACAGGTGTAGAATGGGGACCAAAAAATTGATACCTTAGTGAAATCACTAGAAACATATGCAGGTCAGGAGATTCAGGCTTTACAAGAGACAGTGATAAAAAGATTTGAAATGATTGAGGAAACTATTGGAGCTGGTGAACAGAGTAAGAAGGCACAAGGACAGGATACAACATCACCACCGGCTGTCAGAACTGGTTTACCCAGGGTTTAAGCGTCATACCCTATAATTTACTCTGACAAAACATCAACTTCTAAAGGCTCAAAAAGAGCCAGAGAAGCTTGGGTGCCATTCTGTAACATGAAGGGCCTGCTTGTCAGGGGTTTCTGTCTTGCCCAGTCCTCCAGCCATTTAGTCCCAGAGAAAATCACACAGAGGGTCTACATTAGGTTATAAACTGATTGGCCCATTAGCTCAGGCTTCATATTAGCTCTTATAACTTATATAGCCCATTATTCTTATCTATGTTAGCCACATGGCTCAGTACCTTTCTCAGCGTGGCAGGTCACATCCTGCTTCTTCGGTGGTCTGGGCAGGAGTTGGAGGAATGGACTTCCTCCTTCCTAGAATTCTCCTGCTCACATCGCCCCACCTCTACTTCCTGTCTGGTTGACCCGCCTATACTTCCTGCCTGGCCAATCAGCGTTTATTTAAGACATGATTGACTGAATACAGACAATTCTCCTGCATCACCTAGGTTAACCTCTAGCAACATGGAAGTTCTCATCTGTCAGGATAAAACTGTGTGGACTCGAGATTTTTCTGTTCTATTGGTCTTCTTTCAAAGTGATCTGTAGGTGTTCTCCCTATGTTTTAGATAATAATGTCAATCATGTCACTTTTCTAGCAATTTGTATGTAGAATCTTTTCTTTTCAAATCACTTTTAAGGCTTTAGTTTCCAAGTTTGTTTCCCCTTTTTCTCCTTTTTTGAACTGGCAACATTTTATATTAATATTTGACTTTAATCTTATAAATCATACATGATGTGACAAAATTAATCAAAATCTTTTTCTATTTTTCAAAGATCTGACAACTGTAAATGGTTGAAGTATTGCCTGTCCTCATGCTTCAAACAACAAAAGGAAATAATTTAAAAGTCAATTTGATGTCTCATAGTCATGTTTAAAACTATTCTTAGCAGTTGTCTAGGTTTACAGAAAGTGTAGTAGGGAGAAGAAAATGGCAAAACTCCAGGCTTTTAGCAATAGAGTGATAAAGTTCCATCTAAAGAGAAGATGAAGCTCAGGGGAATTGGGAATGGAACTGTTTTATCTATCCAACTAAATTCCTACAGGTTTTGAGATTGTTACCCTCAATTTGTAAATGAATGCTTCCATATTCAGAAAATTAAATTATTCAGCCAAGAATTCTAGTTCATAAATTTGAAGCTGAGATTTGAACCAAGGATCTGTTGACATCAAGAGTATCTACCCTGCATCCCTTTGATCATCTAAATTGTTTGAAGAATCTGCCAATGGGAAAAGGACATGTTACTGAGACCCAGTGTCCATTTTTATACTGCATCATCCGAGCTTCAGGTATATATGGAAATGCTTGGATGATTGCTTGGCATGTATTTATTATATTAGTTTTCATGATAGGCTAAAGAATAAAGATATCAAGCAAATCCTTTCCAGCCCTTCACAAAGTCCATCTTCCTTGTAAACACAGTTTAACTGAGGCATGCAAAGTGGGAACAAACCAGGTTTAGAGATTCCAGAGATGCCAATCCTCCTTCCAGAGAAGCAGTTCAAGCATGTTTAGTGTTCATCCAGATAATATGAATTTAATGATGTTAGTTCTCTACATTTTATTCAGAAAAGCTGGCTTCAAAATATTGTTAGTGTAGTTACTACACCTTCATATTTTGAAACTCTAAAAACTAATGTTGGCATTTACAACAATAGTTATAGATTAGTAAATTGACAAGTTCATTAAAAATGTGTCACTGGTGCTGGAGAGATGGCTCAGTAGTTAAGAGCACTTGCTGCTCTTCTAGAGGATCTGTTTTTAATTCCCAGAATCCATACGCCACAGGGAAGCTCACAACCACCTGTAACTCCAGTGCTAGTCAGTCTACTGACCTCTTCTGGCCTCTGTGGTCACTGCATACATGGCACAAGCACATAGGCAAAACACTCTTGCATAAATGTCTGCTGTGGTCCAAATATATTTATCCACCAAAAATTCGCATGGAAATCATAACTCCTGACCTGGTGGTAGGAGGTGCCATCTTTGGCAGGTGATTAGTGCATGAGAACAGATGGGACCATTGTCACATTTATAAAAGAAGCCTGGCACTCCTTGCTACGTCTATTATGTGAGGATACAGTGAAGTAACATTATCTTTAAGCCAAAGAAGCCACCCACTAGACAGCAAATCAATTTTTTCTGATGGACTTCTCAGCCTCTGGAGCTCTGAATAATACATTGATGGGCCACCAAGTTGATGACGTGTATTACGTAGCTCAAATAGACCCAGAGGGCCTGGTACTCAGAAAGCCATCATACGAGGCTTGGAACAGGATGGTCTTTCTTCAGAAACAATAGTTGTTTTCATTTTTAGCTTTTTGCTGATTCTTGGTGAATTTCACAAAGAAATCATGCCCCCCAAACTCATCTCCTCATCCCACCATCTCCACAACTGAAAATAAAATAAAGATTAAAAAGATCTTACCATGGAAGCTGCAGTATATCCTTTTGCACAAACAACTTTACGTGCACAAGAATTTTTATTTAATATCACTCCAGTTAAGCCAAAAGATGCGAAAGACCTCCTCTGCCAGGATAAAATATCTTTTGTTGTTGTTGTTTTGTTTTGTTGTTTTTCGAGACATGGTTTCTTGGAGTTTTGGTGCCTGTCCTGGAACTAGCTCTTGTAGAGTAAGCTGGCCTGGAACTCACAAAGATCTGCCTGCCCCTGCCCACCCCCCTCCCCCCAGTGCTGGGATTAAAGGCATGTGCCACCAGGATAGAATATCTTAGTATAGAAGAGTTGGGTAATAGTTACCCCGGGCACCATTTGACATTGTGACAGCATATGTTTAGATGTACTTAGATGTACATGTTAATTTAGAAAGACTGAATGGCTACAGGAAAATTTAATGCTATCACTGTTTAAACAAATTATTTGTTTTAAGCAGTGGTTCTCAATCTTCCTAATGCTATGAACATTTAATACAGTTCTTCATGTTGTGGTGACCCACAATCATAAAATTATGTTGTTGTTACTTCATAACTATAATTTTGCCATTGTGAATCAAAATGTAAATATCTGATATTCAACCCCCCAAAGGGGTCATGACCCATAGATTGAGAATAGTTGGTTTATAGTTTATGGAAAATTAATCAACTTTTTGGAAAGTTTGAATTTATAAACCTTATACTTCTCTTTGAAAGTTCTTTGATAAAATGAAGACAGATTTAAAGAAACAAAAGGGTCAAAGTATAGTGTTCATTTAATTAATCATCAAGACCAAATCAAGGACAAGGCTGTACTTCCTTTTGCCTTCAAGGAATCACAATGGCAGGATCCGATAACTTCCTCAGGAACAGAGGTTGGAAGAGCATAGCAATAATCTTGGAGGAAAGACAGCAGGGTGTAGATAAAAGGCAATCTAGATGCCTTGTTCCACCACCATGCCTGTTCCAGCAGCACTAAGGCGTTACATCTCACCATACAGGCTTGTGCATGTGCACACAAGCACACAAAGATAAATGCACATAAACATAGAGACATATTCAAATTCCCCACCACCTCACTCTAACAAGAGCAAGTGAACTTGTGCTTATGATAATCAGGAGGCATTGATGACCCAATAAGAATTCTATCTAATCTAAGGAAAACACATCTTTCATGGTAAACACTCGAGCTCTACTGCACATTCCTGGTAGAAAAATGTTAGTCAGGAGATCAAATGACTGGTATATCCTGAAACAATTTCACAGCAATGGTGACAATAGAAACAGTAATAGAAGAATAGGAAATTTTACTCCATATTATATTTATTATGGGAAGCGAGATGCAAAAACATCATATTTCAAAACTTTTAAGGACAAAAGTAGCTAGCCAGCTGAATCTCAGTATTTTAAATACCAATTTAAAAACCAAAGGCAAATGCAAAATTAAGGTTGCAGTCTAAGAAATCATTATCTTTGTATAAACATGACATTCCTGGGAAATGAAAATGAAGTTTACTGAGCAACGTTCAAGACAACTTTCTTAAACAAACTATTTTATGACCTTTATAGAAAGACATTATGCCATAACTACTTTCATACTTTCAAATTTGAATATTACCATTTGTTCAGTGATTGAATATGGTAGTTCATTTTGGTTAGTGTCCATAAATGATTGTCACATTGATGGAATATTTTGGTGATATTTAAATTGTATACATTTTTCAAAGTACATACATTTCTTTTATGCAAGAGCAAAATCGGTGAACATCAAGATTTCAGGAATTGTATTCCTATCACAGGTGAACCCAGCCATCTACTGTCATGTAGTGTTTGTACAATGGTTAGCCTTACCCATCTCTAAGGTGTGAAGACTATACATCCACTTCCTAACCCATGAATGTGTGTTCAAATGCTATTCATAACCTTTAGTGAAAGTGGTTCTATTTGTACTGAACGTAATTTTCTATCTGGGGCAATTCTGATATTTCTGTTCATATTGTCAGCCTGGCAACTAGCTAACAGTTTTTAGTGCCATAGAGTTGGGGTCAAATTATACTAACTTTTAAGAATGTTGGTCTCTAATTTTTATTTAGCAGAGAATTTTCTTTGAGAAGAAATGAGAGAACTTTGATCAGTTCCTTTCTGAAAACTGATAGATTGTATAATTTTGTTTAGTATTGCCAATAACTGGTTAATGGCTCTGGCCTTTGGATTAGTCTGTAGAGTACCTGAGTCTTTCTTAAGGAACTTCCAATTGTTCATACTGTCCTTTCTTACCAACAGCGCCTATAATTTATTTTCACTTTGAACTTTTATTTCTCTTCAGTGTGGGTACATATGGTTTGACTAATATCAAGAGAAGGCCTGTGATTATCTCTACTTTGAATGATTGTGTACACTGGTGAAAGCTAGGGAGACTTCAGCAAAAATGTAAGCTTTCTGTCAGGCTGTGAGTATAAATACTGGTAAAGGTCCAAATTCAGCTTCCAAAATATAAGTAGTTTTCCCCAATGGGTGTCATTTCCAGATATAGTTCTGTATTTAAAAAACAGTATTAATACCCTGAAGCTGTTCAGATACCAGACTTAGTGAGACATTAAATAAGTGGGACTTTCACACACATGACCTCTGCTATTTGGATGTAATATCACTAAAGGGGGATCATTGAGTTCAATATTAATAGATGTCAAATAGGAAAGTCATGGAAAGATATAGCTGTTAATTAGTTGTTTTAATATGCTAACGATTTATTCAAATGTAATAGTATGAATAAAATGCATTTTGTGTGCACATCAATTTGGATATGATATTTACATTTGGCTATATACACATTTTATGTGTAGAAAATGAAAATCCATATTGATTGGCCCTTTTGAGGCTTTTGAATAATTATCTCTTCATTCTGCTTTCTTGCAACTGCTTAGAGAATTAAGATAATTCATACAAGGTATGTACACAATCACACCCATGGCATGTACACACTGTCACACACTTAACACAGAGGATGTGTGAGGAATGTAAATCAATCCAGTGGTCAAAGAACTGACCTTACTTGTGATTAATGACATGTGAAATTAGCTCTGGCATATTTAGTAACATGTAAATGTACAGACCACTCCATTCAGCCTTTGTGGTAATTATGCTGGCTACTCTTGTAGATGATAAAAACCAAACCAAACCAACCAAACAAACAAACAAAACAACAGACAAAGCCTGGTCCCTCTTGACCGTCATCAACTGAAAGAATCTACTCTGTTACTGAACATACATGCACATTTTTTGTTGATTTCATTCACTTTCCTGAATGTGCCTACTTGGCAATAGGAAATAGCCTTTAAATGGGCTATAACATGCGATTTTTTTTTCCTACACATGAAAGTGGCAGTTACTCACGGACTACACACACTTATAGAATGTACAGACATACCACAACCAGCTACAGTATTATGCACAACATGTTTTTCACACATTAGTACAGCAGAGATAAATAAATATAGAGATTTAGGAATTGCTACTTGAAAGTTTTTCTTGATTTTTCAGGCCATGTTGACTTCTGTCATCTTTAATACTAGGTACCTGTAGATCTCCTGATAGCAAGCATTAGTAGTCATTCCTTCCTTCTAATGCAGGACTAGACATTGTCATTTCACAATGTGTCATTTTAAGACATGCTAGAACCTGACTTACTCCAAGACATGGCCTAAAATGAATCCACACTGAAATCAGTAAGAATGCCTCCAGACAAAGACAAGCTCCTTTTGCTCATCAGGGGTGGTTTGCTCCACACATCACCTTCACAGAGAGTTAATAAGTCACATGAATCAGAAAGAAACTGTTTAATACTTAGAAGTTTTCCCAAAGGAGACAGGTTAATTTTTAAAATAAGAAAAGTTAATACTAGCAGCAATGTTAAAATAAAACAAACCCAAATTATAATTTTCTACCTAGGGGAAAAAACTGATGACATTTTCACATTGAAGAGATCTAGAGGCCTGACGTTCTCTCCCATTTAATTCTCCATAGCACTCATAAATCATGAGAACATCTCATCATAATTATCATTTGTTGGCTGATCATCAGTGTCTTTTCCTGAAGTGCAAAATATGTGACTTAATTCCTAATACTTTTCAGCCAATTAATTTTGAACTTGAACCCAGAGAGACACTTGATGAGTCATTAGTATTCAGAAAGTATCTAGAACATTCTCTGTAAGGCATTATTTGAGGCTCCTTTTGCTAGAAGGGCTTGTGTTTCAGTACTTTTGGGAGCCTGATTTTCATTGCCACATCTGGCAATCCACTATGTCAAATTAAGAGAATTGCATATGTCATGCTAGTGTCCTGGAAGAGAAATTCCTGTAAATTCAATCCTTTTATTTGACAACGGTTCTGGTTTGAATTGGAAGCCAGCATGACTTTTAGTGACTCCTCTTCAGGCGTGGCTGGAATGAACAGAGATGCAAGCTAACCTCTGCTCCTGGTCATGGGTGTGGTTTCCATATGTGAAGCATCTCACCAGGCTTTCCAACAGAAAGCAGAAATTGTCCCTCCATGTATCATCTGAGATTGTCAACCTTCACAGAGGAAACTATACTTACATAATGTGTGCCCACAGCTGATGCCCTTGCTGGCACAACCGCCTCGTTTTGGGGTGGTATTGCTTGGCTTTGGCTTCACAATCAACTGTCTTTATCCTCATTGGTTTCTGAGATATCTGGGTCTTAGAAAAAAATGTTGCACCATTCTCGCCCCACCACCATGTCACCAAGACTGCAGTTATTTGGATGTCCTTTATAATTATTGTCACCTTGATTTTCCTAACAGCCAAAGTGTCTTCAGGATCATCTGTTGTTTGTATATATACATATTTATAGATGTATTGTATTTATTTTGAGAGAGGTTATTCGGTTGTGGCAAGTGAGTAGCTGAGCTGGTGAGTATTCAGCATTAAACGTAGCAGTAAAGACCTCTGGCATATATCACCATCAGACAGAAATGTCCCACCTCACTTCTTCATTTAGTTTCTTGGTTATTGAAATCAAACTTACTTGAATTTCTTAGTCAAAGAGAATAGTCTCTGTTCTAAAAGTAAGACAAAGTTCATGGAAAAACTGCTTAAGTAGTTACAAAGCTATTTTTGGAAAATTGTTCAAACTTGTATAGTTATTCATAAGCCTATGTGTCTGCACAGATGACTTTTATAATCACTTATCAGTTACAGAATTTCATTAGGGGAGGGTAAGGTCCCAAGGACGGCCGGAGATTCACAGATTGCAGTTTCATTTGCCAGGGGGCAGCAGCAGCTGACCTGCATTTGGAAAGGAACCAAAGAGGCTGCACACACATCAGGGGACACTGCTAACAAAGCAAAATGCTCGGGTACAAATGTGACACAGTGAGTACTGACATGGTCAGAAAGAAGGCTTCAGACTCATTATGTAGGCAAAGCAGTGGTAGTGACAATGTTGTCAGCTCACTTAAGATACTTCGGAGTTCATTCTGTATCCACACTGGGGAGTTCACAAGTTCATTTCTCACACACCACTTAGAACAAAGCCGTGGAGGGTATGCAGCCTCAGCTCCATGGCTGCTCTGTAGCTAATTAGTGAATCTGAGTCTGCAAAAGGCCACGACTGGCCAGGATTTAATAAAAGCATATAAACCTATATGCAGATGTTATTCTAATATATTGTTTTTTTATACTGATCTGAAAAAGTAGACAAGAAATATGGAGGATTATGTGGCACTAGAAGGAAGTCTTTTAAAAACACTTCCACTGTAGAAGTAAAAGGAGACTGATTTCTCACGTATTTGCAGTAAATGTAAAAGTGAATACAAAAATGACTGGACAGGTGACATTAAAAGCACAGTCATACACCCCCTACAAATAAAAGTTGAAACCCCATTGTGTTCTATTTTTGGTGTGGTATATATACCATACACAGAATGATGGAGGATCCCCCAAATGAAGCAAAACAGCACAAACTGAGAATAGCAAAACCCCAAGATTCTCAGATCCAACCAAATGACAATTTCCTTATCTTTATCTTTCTCTTCAAGATAGCAAGCTCCTGCTAAGGATTTGGTTACAAAATCCAGCCTCTGAGTAGAGGCTTTACATACACATTCAGTCCAACTTACTTCAACTTTATATTTAATCTATAACACTGGGAATAAGATATCCAAAATAATGTGTGTTGGATGATTTCTAAGAATAAAAAATTATCAAAAATCAAATTACACTCTGGATAGCTGAACTGATCAAGGCAGGAAAACATATGAATCCATTTACAACTATTTCATTTTGAACATACATACATATACACAGGTTTCGGGTTAACTTTGATGTAACAAAATATTTATCTTATATCATTGATTCAAAATGAAGGGTTGATCAGGATTTTACTGTATGTTACATAGGTGGCCCTGGCATCAAAAACCACAAATTCAAAAAGCTGTTGTTATAAAATCACTCACAATAAGCAAATAGTGGAAGCTGGGGTGTTTGTCTCATGGTCACAGAAACAGAATAATTACAGCTTAAGAATTCTAGTATTTTCTTCGTAAGTGGTATAGCATCTTTACATTGTAAATGCTGAAGGAACTTCTAGACCCTGAGTTCTCACTTCCTTTACGACTGATCCAAGAAATCTTTTCTATTTCTTTCTTTAATAAAGCATTTACAGTATATCTATATTTAAAATCTAAGATGTATTGGGAAGATCTAAATGGCATGTGAAAAAAATTGATGAGAGACACAAATAAGTCTCAAGCCAGTGTGTGTCACACAGATAAAACAAGAAGAACAAGTGATGGAGAGTGTGCCAGGAAAGACACCATGTGTCTCCCTGGTTAAAGAAGGCGAGGGGTTCCAGCGATGTCCTGAAGATCAAATGCTGTGTCACAGGCTTATGGGGAGGAAAAACTTCAAATAGGATTTTACTACAAGTGTGTCTATGGGTAGGTTCCATGATATAAATACCTGAACAGCTTCCCAGCTTAATGTATCCATTTGGTAAGTCATTTCCACTGCTGGGATTAAAGGTGTGCGCCCCCACCGCCGGGCTCCAGTGCTGTTTCTAAAAGCTCTCAATTCTATAAGATTCAAAAGGACCAAAGCAAAAACCTCTTTGTACCACTTTGTGATGCTTTCTAGAGTCTTGTAGAAATTAAGAATTTAGTTTGAGTACCAAAGAAAACCAAACTTAGTAATCAAACATTTCTTAAGTTTTTGTCTTGAGAGGTACAACTATAATACCAACCTGAACGGGTTTGATTTACTGAATCTGGAACAGATGCCTACAGCTCTCTTAGGCCTCTGCTTCATTAACTATCTAGGCATTCTATGCTTAGTCTAAACCCACAAACATTACTACTGATCAGAATTCTTTCTTCTCTGTATGAGCAGACTGCTGCATCACTTTAAAGGCTTGCTAGGGCTCTCCATTCGGAATGGGCCCTGTGGACAGCTGCTCCTGGCTATGCACGGGGTACTCTGTGTATACACATCATGGGTGCTGACATGTGACAGAAGGCCCCAGTGTGTACAAGATGGGAGAGAGATTAAGTCCCAGCAAAGGCATCTGAGACCAAATGGATACTTATACTAAAGGGGAGTTTTATGCTAAATCTCTAATCATTAATATAGCAATTTGATCAGCAATTTGACAGTAATTTCTACTTTATAAAGCATTCTTAATAGAGGCCAATTAGTAGGAAACTGAAAATGTGCCTTATTAAAAATTCGTTATAAGCTCCAAGTATAACACCATAATTATCATTCTCCAACTCAGAGAGTGCTGTCACCGTGGCCTACTTATACACAGTCAAGTTGCTCTCTTAGACATCAAAGGCAATGTAGCTTTGGTTTTAGAGCTCAGGTATAATTTTTATATTTAAAATCTATAAAATAGAAATAAACTGAAAAAAGTCAAAGTAGATATTTGGCTATATACCCTTGCTATTTGAGTCTCTGAAGAAAAAAGAAAACAGAAACCACATGGCAGGTCCTCTTTGCTGGCGAGTGATGTCAGCAAAGGCAGTTAACTGCTCCTCTGTCTTTCACCTTCAGATCAGCTCTGCCTAGAGATAATGAGTGTTGGAAGGAAGGCCTTCCCCAAATGCTTGCTGTGCTCCTTCTCCGTTCTACCCCAATGCGCAAATTACTGTTTTCACCCCAGCTCACGGCCCCAGCGATGGTCCCATGGTGCACGCTTATCTTTCTGTAGAAACCGGTGAGGCAACATGGCCACCCACAGCTACGATTTCACAAAGATCTCTGAAGGATGCCTCTGAAAAGTGATAAATATGGAAGAACTTAGGTTGTACATTTAAGGAATTGGAAACTGTTACCAGAGGACAAATTCACAATTCAAAATTTACTGTTATCCTTAATTTCACGGCTCCAGTCACAGATACTTCCCCTAGTGTAAGAAAATACCATTTTAATTTGCTCAGAAGGACAGAGAGATGCACTTTGCTTTCAGAGTAGGAAAATGTACAGATTTAAATTCATTTTTGGTACAGGCAGTACTCATATTTGGAGGCATAGCTAACCTTTCTAACTAGAACTTGTTCACATAAAAAGGGTTAGCTTCAGATGCTTATAGCCAATTCATATTAGTTATTATATACTTTTGACTACTTTCATTTTTTCTGATTTGTCCCAGGGATTAGTTGAATTTGTTTCAGTTTTTCATATTAAGGTTCTTATGAACTACTTAACTTTTGTGGTACTAGCAGCCTTACTTCAGCAAGACTAGAAATCATCACAGTGTTGCTAATAGTGGATTTTGCTAGTTTTAATGTAAAGTGGATATTTTAGTGGAAATACCACCCTGTGATAGACTGAGGAGGATGTACCACACGACTCATGTGTAGTGAAAATGTGTTTGTATAAACAATTATGTATTAGGAAAACCTCGGTGAAGATTATTTCTTCTGAGTTAGGGGTACAGGCCACCTCCAAGCTTTGCTTCACTTCTTGTGTTCTTTCAGTGTGAAATGGCATTTTGTTTATGGAGGACCAGATAGTTTGGAAACTAAAACAAGGACAACAACCCCAAACAAAACAGAAATTCAAACTCTTAAGCTTTGCCACGGATAGACACAAGGAATACCACAACTCATACAGCAATGCTGTTTCCTTTCAGTCCAACACAGAAGATGGGGCGGGGCGGACACAGCAGTTGGGGCGCCGGAAGTTTTGCAGCATGGACTGCAGAACGCCCTGCTGTCTCCCTTTGAGCTTCTTATTTGAAGAAGAATCTGAGGAAATAGATCTTCGAGTCTGGCCACTTTGTGTTTTAACTAGCTTCTCATTTTCCCTAATTTGTCTTTGTAAATGGTTCTGGATGGCAATTCCCAGGGACTCTGGGTCCAAGGAAGCACCATACACTTCCCAGGTCATGCCCTGGTCGTCCCACACGACGTCCCTGACCCGCTTGGACTGTTTCAGCTGCAGCTTGGAGTCTGCACCCATCTGTTTCTTCTTTTCTCCAGGTGTGAGCCCCACCTGGGCAGCAGCCGCGGTCACGTTGAGCTCCTTCAAGAACTCGCTGACCCGGCTGGCCCTGCGCGGGCTGGCCTTGACTGAGCGAGAAGGGGTCCTCTTGCCAGAGCCTGGGCTTGAGTCACCTGTGCCATCGGATGGCAGGCTCAGGCTTGTGGCCGTCTTGGTCTGCCTGTGTTCTTCCACGGTGTTCTGCTGGCTCTTCCTCCCTGGGGAGGGTGCAAGATTAGGTCCTGTACCTTCATTTTCTTGAGATTTAGGATTCAGTAGTAGGATTTTGGCATCTAGGGAGCAGGCGGTCGCAGGTGTGTGCTCCTTTACAATAAGAGGAGAAGCAGGCTTCCCATCCTTTGCACCTCGTTTATCAGTGGGGTTCAAGCTCTCCAGCTGGTCATCTTTACCGGCACCTCCACGGGAGTCAGGTGGTTTGCGGTCTGGCTGTGTTTTGTGGTCATTTGTAGTTTTCACTACAAATTCAGATGGCCTGGCTTCAGAGTTTTCCAACCCATGATTTATACCAGCTTGACTCCCAGTCAGGAGGGAAGTTTGGTCAGTGGGGCTATCTTTCTGGGAGCCAGGATTAGTTCCTGTAGGCTGCCCGGAGGTTGCCTCTTTGCTTGCTGAAGACCGCCCATCTTCCGCTGTATCCTGGTTTTGAATGGAGGCCATCAGTGATGATTTAAAGGCTTCTCCTGGTTGGTTCTCTGGTTTGCATTCCGCCTTGACAGCTGCAGGAGTGGCAGAAGCTGGCTGGATGTGTACCTGCGGTACAATGCCGGGACACTGCCTTGACTCTTGGGGGTCTACCACGCTGTTAGAGAGTTCCAGTAAGTGGCCCCCACTACCCTTTCCGTGGCAAACTACACGTAGTCGCTCTTGCCCATTCTCGTGCTCAGGAGCAGGGATTTCCTTTAGAAATGCCGGGAGGATGCTGGGGCTAGTAGAGACAGACCTGCTCTCTACACTTGCCACTGCTTGCACCTCGGCGTCTTGCCAAGCCCTGCCTGGGACCTCCTTAGCCTCCCTTTCAGCAGGGCAGGTCATTGTACTGGCTTCTTTGAACCTTGACACTGGAAGCTGCGCTAGCAGCGGCACTTTCTTTTCATCTGGACAACAGGTGGAATCTCTGCTGGTGAGGGAGGATGGTGGAAGATCTACAGATCCTTCATCCGTGGTGTCCAAGGCAGTGGCAGAGGGTTGTTTGTTCTCTGAGCATCCTCTTCTTGGTAGAGGTTCACTGGACCCCACTGCGGTGTCACTGTTGACTTTCTGCCCTTCCCCACCAGATACACTGTCTGCAGAAGGGGACCGGTGACCCGCCGTTGCTGGATCTGAAGCCTGTACAAGTCCCTGGCTATTTTCTGGAGACGGAAAATCACAGAGCATTTGATTTTTGCTGCTGCAACAGGTGACCCTGGTAGGACAACTTGACTTCTCGGGTTTCTCACTGTTTGAGTTTTCCTTTGATTTGCCCAAGGAGTTTTCAGGTACCAGACAGG
Source organism: Ondatra zibethicus (assembly GCA_004026605.1). Lineage (NCBI taxonomy): Eukaryota > Metazoa > Chordata > Mammalia > Rodentia > Cricetidae > Ondatra > Ondatra zibethicus. The sequence continues at coordinate 65,700 of PVIU01007254.1, read as the reverse complement.
TGCTAGTATTTGGCAGGTCACCTTGGATGGCATGGTGAGTGTGCTGAACGACTGGCCTTAAACGTGGTGCCGATATAAGTTCCTTTTCTGCCGAAGGATTCGGGCCTGGTGCTGCCAGCTCCTTGCTTCCTTGCAGCTGGGAGTCATCGGGAGTGTTGTGTGTGGGTGACACTTGCCCCACCTCATGGATGGCACCAGGAGATGCCATGTCTGCCTGGCTGGTCTCATGCACACAAGCTTGCATCAGGGCCGCAGCAGCTGCTCTGAGCCTGAGGCTAAGTTCAGCAGGGGCATTGCCAGTGCCGCTAGCGTTCTTTGCCTGGGTTTGTTGTGGGGAGACACTGCAGCTCTCCTCGACCCTCTTCCTTTCCAGACGTTGTCACTATGGAGGCTTTAGTCACTCTCAGAGACTCAGGTACAGTCCCCATGGGACTTCTTTCCAAGAGCACTCCAGTGTCTGTCCCATGTATGCTTTCCCCAGGAAGTAGTCGGAGCTCAGAGAGAAGATATAGGGATGAGTCCTCTGAAGAGCTGGCCTGGGGAATCAAGCAAACAGTGTTGTTAATATACCATTACCTTTGCAGGAGGAAAGGAAATAGTGAGCTGCCGCTTAGGATTACATAAGTTCATTAAAACTTTTCTACTTGAAACTAGATTGGTGGTACAGACCTGTCTTCCCAGATCTCAGAGGACAAAGGCAGGAGGGTCACAAGTTCAAGGCCTGTTGGGGCTAGAGGACAAGTGGAAAGTAAGCCTGGGCAAGGAGGGAGACCCTCTCTTAAAAGGTGTGAAAAGCTCAACAGCAGAGCAGTTCCTAGGAGGTGGTGCCCTTCATATGGGTTCCTTCACTAGGACCAACAAATAAGCAAATCACACACACACACACACAACCACAACAAAAACTTCTTATATCTGTTTATATAAAAATCTACCTGAGGTAGAAAGACTGAAAAAATATTCTAACTGCACTAATCTTATTTTGACTGGAGAGTTTCTGCTCACATTCCAGTTCTGTGTAACTACCTTCCATAACTACTTCAGAAGTCATCTTTGTAATCTGATTTGTCAGAAAAATAAAATCCCACATTGCTACTGGGACTAACTTTGTGAAGCACTGAGCAGACCTGAGGAGATCAAGAATCTTTACAACAGAGTATCCAGAAACGGGTCTGGATGTTAGAGAGATTTTAGTCTTTGAAAAAAGGAGCATTTCAAGTCTGTTAAAGGATCTAATAGAAAGGACTAGTAAAAGATCTAGAACAGTTGTTCTCAACCTGTGGGTCATGACCCCTTTGGTGGGGGGGTCAAATGACCCTTTCACAGGAATCACTTAAGATCATCAGAAAACACAGACATTTACATTTTGATTCATAATAGGAACATAATTACAGGTATGAAGTAACAATAAAAATAATTTTATGGTTGGTGGGCACCACAACCTGAGTAATTGCATTAAAGGGTCACAGCATTAGGAAGGTTGGGAACAATTGCTCTAAAAGGAATGAAAAAGAAGGTTTGTTTTATTAATCATATTCCAGTTGAAAAAAATCCTAGATATATTTACATGAACTAAATCATTAAAATGTAAGACACAAATAAAGACCATGTAATCTAGGAGCCATCAGTGTAATAGGGCAGCAATAGTATGCTTTGTGATAAGGCACAAATTAAGGAAAACAAATAGGGCGCTAGTGATGGCTCAGTGGTTAAGAGCACTGGTTGTTCATCCAGAAGACCTGGGTTCAATTCCCAGCACCCACATGGCAGCTCAAAACTGTTTTTAATGCTAGTTCCATGGGGACCCAGCACACATGGCAAAACACCAATGTGAATAAAATAAAAATAAATAAACTAAAAAGAAAAGAAAAGAAAATCACCAGTTTGTGGTCATTTGTAAAAAAAAAAAAAAAGAAAGAAAGAAAAGCAAATGGGTAGTAATGTGAAACTCAAAACTTCCGCATACCAAAAAGTTCCATAAAATATATTTTAGATTACATACTTGAGGAAAAAAGGTTTGTGAAAATTGGAAGACATTTGAAAATATCTATATTATACCTAAAGGCCTTAAAATTTAAAGGAGATCAAATAATCTGTTGGAAAAGTGGGTAAAATAACAGGAAAGCACATTTAACAAGAAACCAATAACCAGTGTGCTTCAGACAAGAAGGGTGAGATCATTTGTCACCTGGTATGGGAGGTCCTTCTGTATTTGTGTTGCTTTCATTGGTTAATAAAGAAACTGCTTTGGGCCTGGTGATAGGGCAGAACTTATGTAGGCGAGGAGACAACTGAATTCTGGGAGGAAGAAAGAAGAGAGAGAGAGACACCATGAATCTGCCTGAGACTGACACTGATTAGAATCTACACAGATTGGGTTAGATCAGGATGTGAGAGTTGGCCAAGACGAGGCTAGATATAATGGGCCAGGCAGTAATTTAATTAATACTATTTCTGTGTGGTTATTTCAGGGGTTAAGCTAGCTGGGTAGGATGATTCTGTTTCTCCCCTAAGTTTTGGTGAATGATGAGCAAGATTATATAGACATAAACAAACTCACACTGGCAGATTCACTATCAAATGCTCAGTCAAAACTCTCTACCGAGAATTTTATCTCTAGCAGTATTTACCTAGGGCCACTATCATGTGAAATCTAAAGATAAACCAAAGTTATTTCTTTAACTTACTGTTCATATTACTGTGTGGAATCCATCTTTGCTGTCTGTACATTGATATCATTTCTACTAGTACCCATTCTCCCGGCTCTCACTGGAGTGCTACCACGTGCCATAACAAGCTGTTTCTTTCTCTCTCTTTCCTGCATTTGTGTCTTTGTGCCTTTTCTTTAATTCTCTATCTTCCTCATCCTTAGAAAATGCCCACTGTTCTGTAAGCACCCACTTGAATCTCTTTTCCTTTCCCAAGGCCTCTAAAGTCTTTGAGCCATGGTCTTTATCTTTTAAAATCATTTTAGAGACTGGTCATCTTTGTTCTTTGAATTGAAATTTTACATACCAGTTGGGAAGGCAGGAGGGAGAGAATGGGTCCTATTCCCTCCACAGGATACAGGGCAGGGTCTTATACATAAAGAAAGGTCAGCTGATGCTGTTTCCCTCTAAAGTAGACACTATTAAAGGCCTGCCAAACTCTAAAGTAATGGGATATTTTAATTTGCAAATTGAAATATTAATGAAAACATAAAAAGAGTGTTGTTTGTGGGAAGTAAGAAAATGAGAGTGTCTTAGTTATTAAACTGTGTGTGTCTATAATCCACATTTAGGCTTGGATACCTGCTATGAAAATCTGGTAGATCTCATAAAGTTAGAACAGTTTGTCTCCTGTGTTATGTGGATGGATCCAAGAAATGAGTGTGCCAAGTAGAATTGTAAAACAGAAATGGCTTGAAGTTTAGCATCTGAGACTCGAAAGACTTCGACGGACATGACTTCACAGCATACCAGAAGTTGTGTTATTTCCATTTCATACTTGCAGTGTTATTTTAGAGTTGAAATGTAATTCCTTTAACCTGTTTTCTTAATAGAGGTCAAATTATCCATCAATCCAAGATGAAAGAGGAAAAGATAAGATTATCCACTAACACATGCTAGCCCCAAATTTCTTATTAGTAAACAAGCAATCAATACTTGTCTCAGATAATAATAATAATAAAGGACATCACAACATCCAAACATTGACATACTGTCCACTTTCTCCTCCTTTCCCCACCAAATGGTGGAAGCTTCCATCTCTGCCACATCAGAAAAACAGACACTAAAGTACAAATGTGTACTTTTATCATCACCCTGATCCCAGCACTTGGTTGGGAAAGTGAGGCAGATGATTGTGAGTTTCAGGTTAACTTACAGGAGGACAAGTTCCTGTCTCAACAAAGACAAAGAAAACATAAAACACCAATGCTCCCCTCCAAAAGATAGCCCCTGGACAGAATTAATTCCTTCTGCAGAACATCTCATTCTTTTCCCCTCTTTTCCCTCTCCTTCCTATCATCTTTCTTCACCTTTCTCCCTGCTTTTATTTTTCTTTCTTGAATTAAAAAGATCTGCTGTGTAGCTATTTCCTCTTAATAAGTAAGAGTCAATTGAAGTTGGTGCTAATTGACTCTGGTGCTAATAGGTTCTTGTAGGATGATCTATTGCTTGTTAGGGGAAGCACTGTCTATCTAAGTGGCATAACTTCATTTAAGCTACACACACACACACACAAAAACATATGCGCACACATATATACAAACAACAATAACTCTACGCAGGAGAGGAAACCTTTCTTTTGCAAGTGACTTACAGAATTGCAAGTAGCAGAGATGCAAGTAAAACTGACTACAATGTCACTCCTAACTGATGACCTTAGGGTAAGTGAGGCTTGCTAACTCCCTATACCTCCAGTGTTCCTTCTGAAAACAGTGGGTTCCCTGAGTGTCATAACAGACACCCACTCTCAATAATTCAGGCAGCAAAGTACCACATCTCTTCATGAGGTTTTCCAAACCTGCAGTATTGGGTGATCAGAAAACCTGTGTTGATGGCCAGCAGGATGTCAGTGCATTCAAGACAAAGCCAGCATGGCTCAGGTAGCTCTTATCTTTGAGTACAGTAGAGTGTTTGCTTCCCCAGACTGACACTTAGCCTATGTCATGCCTCTTTAAAGATGCCACCCCAATGTTCTGGGGACCCAAGAAAGTACCCCAGTCTCTAGTTCTCTGACAGCCGATTTTAGACTTTAGGTGACTAAGACAGAAGGCGAGAATCTAGCAGTTGTCTGGCACCCACTCTGTGTTTTCTGGTGACAGTCTGATACCCAATTTGGGGCCACAAAAGTGATCACTATGTGATGATTGTCTGAATTGACACCAGGTCCTGGAATAAGTCCTTTGTGCCCAGTCATTTTGGTGCCTCTTCAAAAGGCAGTTGTGGGAGTTATTTCTGGGGACAGCATCCCCCTTCAGTTTGGTCTGTTGGTTTATTGGGAGCTGGTTCTTGGATGGACTCTGATTTGCTTCAGTGCATCTTATGACAGATTTCACTTCAGAGGTTTTGTCAGAACCGGTTTCCTCACATTTAGACCTCTTCTCTTCCAATATCTAACTGGTCTTTCCCCCCATCACCTCTCTTGCACAGCATAGTAATTCCCTTTTAGTTTAGACATATCCTGAGTACCTAATCATAAAGATATCAAAGAAAAGGGTCATCCCATCTAGGGCGCAGGATGGAGGAGTCACAGGTAACTCTTCAGGACACATACATGCCAGTTTCACAAGGAAGTCCATGCAAACAAAGGTTGACCAGTAATATCTCTCTGCTGAGGACGGTTCTCCCGTCTAGTCAGCCTCATCTTTACAGAGCCTAAGCATGAGCCTTCCTGGTGCAAGACCGAAAATACTTGGTGTTCACAGGCACAAATGTGATGTTCTGGCCAGCCTTGGAAAATGGATGAAATTCCTAGAGTTAAAGCTGTACCCAGGTTAAAGGTTCTAGACAGCTAATGACAATACAAGACTGCAGGGAGCTACTGTGCTGGGGATCTCAGACAAAAACTATCTTGGGCTAGCTCCTACCAACCCAGAAGCTGAACTCCTCAATTGGCAGCATCTGGAATCCAAAGCAGAGATTTCTTCACTTTCCTGCAATTCATCCACCTACCGTCTCTGCCAAAGTATTTGGTAAATGCCTTGATTTATGATTTTCTTTCAGTTTATGACTATTAAAAATGCATGCCACTATTCTCACATTGGAACCTGTTGTTGGGGTGAGTGGGCATCCATATCCCAGACCATGGTCATTCCCATTTGATTTAACGTAAAGAATTATCCATTCCTTCCCGAGAATAGAGCTGTGTTTTTCCTGAACACATACTTAAGTGTCAAACCTATTTTGTCCTTAGAATAACTCCTGGAAACTGATTGTCTTGCTCTGAACTCTGCTTTTCACATGGCAATCTCAGCCAATGCCATTTATAGTAAAGAGCACAGAACAGATGAAAACCCAGACTGCATGTATGACTCCAAGTCAACACCACTAGCTACTCATGCATGGAGCTAGCTTAGTGACCAGGGCAAGAAGTGTTATCAGTTTTTTGTTTTTTGAATTGGGGTTTCTTTGTGTAGCCAGAGCCTTGGCTGTCCTAGAACTAGTCGGCCAGGCTGGCCTCGAACTCACAAAGATCTGCCTACCACTACCTCACTAATGCTGGGATTAAAGGTGTGCCCCACCACCAGATGGCTTAAATATGTTGTATACTACCTATAAATCAGACTGACAGAAGACAGAGTATTAAGATACACATGTACATGAATCTAATGTAGACTTCATATGATGGAGGAACCCTTGTAGAAAGTAAATGGAAAGACTTGGAAAGCTGCTCAGTGGATTAAGGTGATTACCATGAAAGTGTGTTGATTTGAGCTCAATCCATAGAACCACTATAAAAATGGAAGGAGAGAATTGACTCTCTAAAGTTGTCCCCCTTTCTCTGTACACTTGTACCTGTGTCTTCATATATCACATACATTCATATACAATAATAAGTAAAAATTTAAAAGTATAAATAAATGAAGACTTGAAGAAGTGACTAAGCTTAAGTGCTTTTACAGTAGGTTGGAAAATCATGGGAGATGGCAGAACAAAGAGGATCAGCTAATGGCAGGGCACTGGGAGGACGTGGTAAGGCCTCTTCCTGATATTGTGTTTAATCCTTCTCTCTTAGGACGAAGATGCTCTGACTGATGGAGTAAGGGGTGGGGTCTTTGTATGGGGAGATATCATGACTTGTTTGAGGGAAGGTTCCAGACAGCACTCTCAGCACATGCCCCTTTCCTTCAGCTTAAGGAAGAATGCCAGGGCTCCATCCTGTGGGGCAGTGCCCCCAACCTCCACTGGAAATCTTCCCATCACTGCACATAGATCTCCTTCTCAGAGGCAACAGCAAAACATCAGTAAGTTGAATTTTCCTGTCTCAAAGAGTGGGAGAGAGCTTAAATGAAATAAGGTAAATACTATTTGGCCTGTCACTTTGAAGCAATAATGTGTTATTGTTATTATTTTAAAATTATCATTTAATCATTTGGTCAAAACTCATCTATGAAGAAACTATTCAATGTATTGTATAAGGCTCAATATTTAAATACATTTACTATATGTTCTCTCAAGCTCTCATCTAAAGATGGTCCTGTGGAAGAAGCATTCTGTCCACCTGAAATCAGTACACCAATAAACCCTCCTTCTTTTTAGATCAGTGCAATATGAAGATACTTGGGTCTTTTATCAGCAAAATCAAAAACTCTGATTTCAGTAACCTTGAGAAATTTACCTCGGATTAACTTGTGACTAAATATAAAATCAGCATTTAAAAATTCCTGAAGGTTTTTTATTTTTAATTTGAACTCTTGAGGATAAGCATTTGCAACATTTATGTTTTCTACTTTCACCTTGTGTAATCAAGCTGACTCCTAGCACTTTTTTGGTTTGCCTGATAGATACTCACACATTGGTGTTTTTTTCTTCTTTTGCAACTCACCTTTGAAGTGCTTCAATTGTCAGCTTATTTTAATTGCAAAGATCGTGCAAGGGGGCATCTCAGGGCTAAGGGGTGGTTAAATAACAAGCTAATGGAAGTCAACCTAGCATTCTGTATTTGCATTTCTTTTGCATTTGCATTTTGAAATCCCACATTAGATATGATCAAAGCTACTCCCCACCCTGATTTTTTGTAGGATATATTTAGCAGCAGTGAAGCATCACTCAGTCTTCTGTATGACATTGCTTCTTCTCCCTTCCTGACCTGGCTGGTCCTACTGCCTTCCTCCCTGGCTCCTCTATCACTGATCCCCGCCTCAACTATCCAAGTCATTAAAATGAAGCCTTCTCCTCAGTCTGCTTTCCTATTGGGAAAAGCATCTTCCAGGGGCTGAGGCAAGCACCTCAGTGGGCAGACACTTAGGAATGACTTCTGCCTTCAGCTTACATCAAGCAGCAGTGGTGAGGAGTCCCTCTTCTGGTTCTCACGGATGAATGAAAAGTATACAGGGCAACACTGGTGGTGACTTGTGAAGAGATATGCTGTGGGAAGCGAGCAGGGCAGCAAACTTAGACTATAGGGCTCCCGCTTTCAAAGTCCCAGAAACCCCAGAAGAGACAAATTACCAGGAAACAGCCTGTGCTGTACAACCCCTTTTCTCTGTGTGTCTGAAAGAATCCAGGGTGCTCTGTTCCCTGCTACTGTGAATGAGTAGGCTTCTTTCCTAGAGTCAGGATCCTTGAGATTTGGCTTGTGAATTGAGATGAGAGTTAAGTAAATTTTAAAATGAGGAGAGGGAGGGGGTGGGGAGAAGGAAGAGGCCTGAGAGAGGGGAGGGGGATGAAAGAAAAAAGGGTCAGCACACTAGCACAAACAACCTTGCTTTCCTGCTGGTAGCTTGCACGAACCCTGTCTGGACTGGATATCAATCATGAATCTCAAGGTATCTGAAACTGAGTCTGTCTTCCAGTATAATGGGGTGAGTACCCACGGTGTACATTCTTTTGGTCTCTGTTGTAATTCAGCCACAGTATGGCTGACATTTCCAGGTGTGTACAAGCCCTCAGGCAGGGCTTGAGGCCCCGAGATCTAAAAGGGCCCCTGCATGACCCATGTGTGGCATGGTTGCATCATCTACATATGACACAGCTGCGTGAGCCCTTGCACACATGCCCGAGTCCGTCATAGTCATGCCATCTCCCTGTTCGCATGTGCTAGGCAACCTTTAAAAGCTGGACGTACCATCTTAGCCCAACCCTCTCTCTGCACAACCACCTCACCAAGCCTATACACCTCCCCCAATAAACTCCTAAGTGGGTTTGTCGCGTGTTTTGTTCTTCCGGGTCTCACTCGCACCAGGTAATTGCAGGCTAAACCATGAAACCTCTTTTCTGACTATTAACCTGGAGTATGGCGTAAACACTACCCATCCTTTACAGGAAGGGAAGGAGACTGAGACTCAGAATTTAGGAACCACATCAAAGCTGACTACCTCTAACTCTTCTTTAACTGAATTCTAATGAATGCTCACGATTGGCTCCTTTATTGTCTAACTACAGAAAGAAGATAGAAAGTACGTGTGTACACACACACACACACACACACACACACACACACACTGCCGCCACCACCACCACCACAGCCAACAACAACAACAACTCCATACAGGAGAGGAAACCTTTCTTTTGCAAGTGACTCACAGCACTGCCTATAGCCGAGATGCAAGTAACACTGACTACAATATCACTCCCTTTTTTAAAAAAATTGTTTTTGTTAACTATATATTTTTCTCTGCTCCCCTTCCTTCCCCTCCCCTCCTCTTCTACCCATGGTCCCCATGCCCCAATTTACTCAGGAGTTCTTGTCTTTTTCTACTTCCCATGTAAACTAGGTTCATGTATTTCTCTCTTATAGTAGTTGGTCCTCTTTGTTGTCTAGGTTCTCTGGAATTGTGAACTATAGGCTGGTTTTCTTTGCTTTATGTCTAAAAGCCACCTATGAGTGAGTACCTATTATATTTGTCTCTCTTGGTCTGGGTTACCTCACTCAACATGATGTTTTCTAGATCCATCCATTTACTCTAAAATATACAAAGAACTCAAGAAATTGGTCATAACCCTGGTAGCACAGACATTGAAAGAATCAACTAATAAATGGGACCTCTTGAATCTGAAAAGTTTCCGTAAAGCAAAGGACATGGTCAACAAGACAAAACAACAGCCTACAAAATGGGAAAAGATCTTCACTAATCCCACATCAGACAGAGATCTGATCTCCAAAATATAAAAAGAACTCAAGAAATTGGTCATCAAAAGAACAAATAATCCAATAAAAAATGGAGTACAGACCTAAACAGAGAACTCGCAACAGAGGAATCTAAAATGGCTGAAAGACACTTAAGGAAATGTTCAACATCCTTAGTCATCAGAGAAAAGCAAATCAAAACAACCATGAGATTCCATCTTACACCTGTGAGAATGGCCAAGACCAAAAACACTGATGACAGCCTATGCTGGAGAGGATGTGTGCTAATACCTACCCGCCTACTGGGACTGGCCTCATGGACTATTTATCTGGATGCAGAAGCGTGTCCAGCCCCTTCCTTCCTCTCTGCTTGCCCCTGGGCCCTGTTTTGGCTGTTAGGTTTGCTTTGGATCTGATCTTCGTCCACAGTTCAAGCAGAACATCCTGACTTTGTAAGTCTATCCCTTAATAAACACTGATCTCTTTTCTTAGTTCTGAGCTAGTGTGGGATTCCTTTTATTAAGCGCCCAATCTCTCCGCCTTCAGATGTGGGGTAAAGGGAACACTCCTCCAATGCTGGTGGGAATGCAAACTTGTACAGCCCCTTTGGATATCAATATGGTGATTTCTCAGAAAATTAGAAAACAACCTACCTCAAGACCCAGCAATACCACTTTTGGGTATATACCAAGAGGATGCTCAATACCACAAGGACATGTGCTCAACTATGTTCATAGCAGCATTATTTGTCATAGCCAGAACCTGGAAACAATCTAAATGCCCCTCAACTGAAGAATGAAAAAGGAAAATGTGGTACATTTACACAATGGAGTATTACACAGCAGAAAAAAATAATGACATCTTGAAATTTACAATGTCACTCCTAACTGGTGACCTTAGGGTAAGCGAGGACTGCTGACTTCCTACACTTCCAGTGTTCCTTCTGAAAACAATGGATTCCCTGAGGACACCAAGCCCCTTATTTTCATAACAGACACCCACACTCAAAATGCAGGCGGCAAAGTATCACAGCCCTTCATGAGGTTTTCCAAACCTTTAGTATTGGGTGATGGGAAAACGCGAGGCAGGAGGAACAGAGAAAGCCTGTGTTGATGGCCAATAGGATGGCACTGCACACTAGCAAAAACAACCTTGCTTTCCTGCTGATAAAACATCCACTGCTAGGCATCAGAAATGCAAACTTGCTTTGTGTTTGTCCCTTAAGGAGACTTAACCCACTTCAAGAAACAAGACAAACTCAATCACAGGCTAAAAGTGAGCACAACAGTATGTGATTAGTGACTTGTGGGAACACAAAAAGCTGAGCCTATTCCAGATTCTCTGAAGGTCAGAGAGTTTGAGCTTATTTTTGCTCTTTCAAAGTTGTTGACAACAGGTGTGGCTACAAAACAAGATATCCTGACCTAGGGTGTGGTTCTTGGTGTTTTGCACGTTAAGATGGCCCCTGGAGGTAGATTTACTCAACCTTGACCAAAGATCAGAGAATTCAAGGTCCTTTTGAAATAGGAGGTTTGACTTAGGGAGTGGCTGCCTGCAGGGTACTTGGTCTAGGGTGGGTTCACTGCCCCAAACAGCAAATATGTTTACTCAGGAATTAGTGGCTTGATGCCTCAAGTATTGGAGCAAGTAACTGTAATGGTTGTCCTTTGTCTGATGTTAAAGTAGTTTTTTGCCTCCCCCCTTTTGTATTGAGGTATAAAAGTGCATGAAAAGTAAACACGGATGAACTCAGAACTTAGTATGCAAGTATCAGAACTGATACTTTCCTATGTCTCTGTGTTTCTTTCTTATCTCTGTTCCTCCTACCTAACATTTCTAATCCTCATGCCCCTATCCTGGAACGTACAAACCCGCCGTGGTTACGATCCAGGCAGAAGTCACCCCAAAAAGGTGACTTATGACAGTGACTTAGTGCTGTGGCAATGAAGCATACCCTGTAGGTGTTCAACTCTATAGAACACTATATCTAATTCAGTTGGGGACTCCTGCCACTACCATTCTGAAAGCTCAGAGAAAACAACTGTCCATGAAAATCTAGAGAAAAGGGGAGTAAATGTAAACAGAATCGGATTTGATTAAAATGAAAATCTTTAAGTCAGACTCAAAGGTAAGACTGAGTACTCAGGAGTGCCCCTCTGTGCCACAGAGTCAAGATAAAAAACATAAAGAAGGTGCTATCATTATGCTGGCGAGGGGTTCCCAATTCCTGCAAAGTCTTGGGTAAAACTGGCATGTTGTAAGAGAAAACAAGAGAAATAAATAGGCCAAACGTATCACAGAAGTGGATTCATTGTATTTTTTTGGCACAGCCTTCACCCTAAAGGATGTAGACCTTTGCAAAACATGTATTTAGTGTGATGAAGGGAAAGCAGATGCTGTGAGGGACCCTAGTACTAGGAACATTCTGTGCTTCATTTTGGTTAAAGATCATTGTCCTATGCATTATAGGAGGCTGAACAGCCCTCTCCTCCCCTCCCCTTCCTTCCCTCCTCTTCCCTCCCCTCCCCTCCTCTCCTCACTAGATTCTAGTATCAGTCTAGCCTCTGTTTGTGGCAACTGAGACCTGTAGTTCTCAACCTCCCTAATGCTGCAACAATAAAACACAGTTCCTCACATTGTCATGACCCACAGCCATAAAATTATTTAGTTTCTACTTCATAACTGCAATTTTGCTACTGTTATAAATTGTAATGCAAATATCTGATATGCAGGATATCTGATATATGACCCCTGTGAAAGAGTCATTTGACACCCAAAGAGGTTGCCACTCCCAGATTCAGAACCACCCATCTAGACTGTCTCTAGGAATCATCTAATAACTTTGTGGGGCAAAGGTAAATGTAATCTTTAACAGCAAGAAACATATCTGCAAAGTATAATAACTTCTTCCAGCTGAACATGAAGAGATCCTGGGGTTTGCTCTCAGGGTAAAAACAGTGCTCTGATGGCTGATACTCTACCTCTGAGGATTGTAAGTTAGGACAGCCTGTGGAGGGAAATCTTTGTAAAAATGCAAGGCCATGTGAGCTTTAGCTCAGCAAGGCCACTTTAGGTACTGACTTTATGGGAGTGTACTAATGCATATATGCACTGGGTTATTTAGTACGTGAAATTAGAAGAAATCTAAATGAGCATGCACTGGTAATTCTTTACATGAATGGCAACATTGCACCCGGTGAGTATGACATTACCGAGCAGCGTATCTCATGAAGACAGCAGCGTGAAATGGGAAGGAACAAGCTCATTAGTACAATTTTAAGTGAAATGAAAACAAACAAAACAAAACAAAAAAACCTAGTAATAATTAAAAAAGATGTCAAGATAAAAAATGTATTCAGAGTGCTACCATTCTCACTGAAAGGTGGATATAAACATCTTTATTCATATATGAAGGAAATATTTCTGCAAGGATGAATATGGAATTGATCAGAGCAGTGAAGTGGATAGCAAGGGACAGAGTAGAGAAATATTTTTATTCATTTCAAATTTTAATGTATATAGTGACATAATTCATTCAAAAACAATAAAAAAAATTTCAAAGTCAGTGTTCACATAGCTTAATGTTCCCAAGGTCCATACCCTGTAACATTTCCATTAGAGGAGAGGGTTTGTACTGTCCTGACACTAAGATACTTCCTACATGCTTTTTGTTAAGTAAGGAGGCCAGCCTGGCCACAAATAGTTAAAGAAGTCACACTTATCTCTCTTGGTTATCTACAAGCTCCAGGCAACGTCAGCAATATTCATTGGCAACAGTGGACAAGACACTGTTTGCAGTGATGTCAGAAAATTACAAGAACAAATCTTGTTTAAGTTGGACTATCCCTGTGCTGGGATAGTTTTTACTTATAAACAGACTGTTTTAATCCAAAGGGAAGACTCATCTAGATGATAAATCTTATACCTATCAGAAGTCAGGGAATTTCTAACTCCGTGTCTAGATGGGCATAGCTTATCGGGGCTGGCAAATAAGCGCTCACAATGCCTTTTCATTTGTTTGTTCCAAATACTTAGGGGAAAATGTGTTATGTAAATTGATTTACAGAAACATGTAAAGGATAAATCAGTCTCCTCGGACAGCTTTCTGGTCTAGGGAGCAACTGCATTTACATATTCACAGGTTTTTGACAAACTCATGTAGTGACTGTGAACACACACAGAGGTTGTGGGATATGTTGTAGGTTATTACGATTTTGTCAAAGGCTAATGATAAGTTAGGGTCATACTATGGTTGGGTGGTCTCCTTCCTCCCTCCCTCCTGTGACTTCTTCCTTTTGCATCTACAATTTTGTTGATATACCCAGTATAATTTATTTAAAAATTTTCTATAATAGTACAAAGCAAAAGTGTAAATCACAATGCTTTTCTCATTATTTCTCTTGGAACAAAGTAATAAGCTTTGTAGCTACACTTAATTATACAATGGTGTCTTAGTTACTGTTCTAATGTTGTGAAGAAGCACCAGGACCAAGGCAACTATTATAAGAGAAAACACTTAACTGGGGCTTAGTTACAACTTCAGAGGGCTAGTCCATGATTATCATGGGGCATGGCAGCATGCAGACAGGAGCTAGAGCAGAAGCTGAGAGTTACATCTTATTCCTTAGGCAGAGAGAGAAGGAGGGGGAGACTAAAGGGGAGAGGGAGGGCTGCTGGCATGTGTTTTGAAACCATAAAGCCCACTCCCAGTGACATATTATTTTTCTCCAACAAGGCTACACCTCCTAATCCTTCTCAAATTGTACCACTCCCTGATGACTGAGCATCAAATTGATGAGTGTATGAGGGCCATTCTCATTCAAACCACCACAAAAAGTTGTGTAGAAGATGCAAATTAAGGAAGTTTCTTGGTGAATTCATATACATGCAGTTATGAATGACTACATTACATTATCTGATACTACATCCAAGTGAATTAGCACTAAATGCTACAGCCACAGTAGTTACATGGACAGGGTGAGACTAGACATTTTAGTTCTGTTTTTGGGAACATGAACGGACAGATGGAGAAGATTAGAGGTACCCATATCATTGAGGTAAACTTTGACCCGATAATTCTACCTATAGGAACTGAGCTTGAAAAGTAGGTCAAATAACTGGCATAGACATGATGAAGCTCACCAGAGGGTTTACAGTAGACGTTCTCTAACTACTGACTAGCTTTTTGTTCCCAGCAACATATTTACTGACAAGGCCCATGACATGGAGTCCTGACAGCTGACAGTCTTGGGGGTGTCTGCTCAGCAGGAGCCAGGAACTCTTTCTCAACTTACTAGCCAGTTCTTGGTCTAGTCACCACATCAGTTCGCACTATTTATTTTGCATGAAAGCATGGAACAGAAATACAAAATTGGGTTTTTTGGATATTTATGAAATCTTTGGGAAAATTTGGCAATGGTGGTTGGTAAAAATGTTGCTATTGGGTTAATGGTGAGTGAGATATCTAGGGAAATAGGACAAGAACTGTAAACACTGAATCATCTTTTAAAAATAATTTGTTATTATTATTGATTATTATTTAACATGTATATGTATGTGGGGGGAGGTATATGTGTAGCCATGCACATACCATGCATGTGAGGAGGGTAAAGAACAATTTCTGTCAAGCTGGTTCTCTTTTCTCATATTTACTTGGGTTTCAGGACTGAACACAGGCATCAGGTTTGTGCAGCAAGCACCTTTACCAGCTGAGTCATCTCTCTGCCACACACAGCACTGAGCACTCCCGTTCTTAGCATTGCTTTGCTTCACTGTAGTGAAATTTGAAGTTGACAAGTGTTAAAGGTTTCATGCTAGTTTATATGAGAAAGATGTTCTGAAACAAGCACATTAAAAATGATAGTGTTTAATGCTGGATAAAAACAGTACTCTGTAAATGCAGAAGCGGGGACTCGGGTTAGGCTGGAAGGATCCGCATGCATGTTAGAAGGATCACCAAAGGGGAGATCAAATCTACACCACTCAGGGATGGGGCAGGCTGTGAAGCACTGTAGATGCAATGCGTCAGTCTATGGAAAGTCTGAGAGTACTTTCCTCTCCTGTCGGTTGACAACGAATTACGAGATGGAAACACACTGTCGTGCATGTGGCATGCTACAGGTGTCCTTATGTTCTGAAGACTGCATAGTTCTCATTTAAAATCCTCAACAATCCTGAGAGGTAGTACTCATTTAACTCATACTTTAAAATTGACGAACCAAGTTCAAAATATTTAACCAACTTCCCCAAAGTCCGATAAACAATGAGCAGTATGGCTGACCTTCATCTGCATCCTTTACTAGCTCACCGACATCATTCCAGGACAGGAATGGCAGGATCAGAGAATACTGCAGGGGACATGCGGGTAGGTCTATGGCTAAATCAACACTGTAGACAATCAGTAGGAAGAGAAGATATAGAGGGATTATATCGGAATAGTTGCCCCCATGAAGATATATTACTTGAGATAATCAACTTGGGGAGGAAAGGCTTGCCTTGGTTTCATGGGCTTCAGTTCCAGGTCACTTGGATCCACTGTTTCTAGCCAGGTTCATGGTATATACAGAGACAGAGGGTCATGCTGAGAACATGTAGTAAAGCAAAGCATCTCACCTCATGGTAGACAGGACACATATAGGGATAGAGAGGAAGAGGAGGGGCCCGGGGACAAGTGATAGCCTTTAAAGTATGGTGATCTCCATCCTTCACTTACCTATAAACTTGTCAATGGATTAATATACCAAGGGAATTAAAAGCTTCATGATTTAGTTATCAGTTAATAGCACTGCTATCTTGGGACCATTTTTCAATACATGACTCTTTGGAGAGAGACACTCCATATCCAGACTGTAGCAATATTTTTCAAAAGAGAATTGTGAAAACTTAATAGAATGTGGAAGAATGTGCCTGTGATCCCAGAAATTAGGAGATTGTGATAGGAGTGACCTTGTCTCAAAAAGCCAAACTGCAACAGGAAAACAAAACCCAACAAACCCAAACCAAGGAAAAAACAAAACAACAACAACAACAAAAAACCCCCAAAACACAGCAAAACAATCGATAGCAGCAACACCTCACACAAACAAACAAACTAATCAAACAAAAGTAAGAAGAGGGTTCTACTCTAGACTGCATAATTGTTGTTAAAAACTCAGATTTCGAAAGCTAATCTCGATGATGGATGAATGATTAGAACCTAAGGGCACAGCTTTTATGAATGGAATTATTGATCCTGTAAAAAGGACTAAATCTCTCAGCCCTTTTGCCTTGCTAGGATACAACAAGAAGACAGGAACCTCCTGGTGCTGCCTCACCAGACTTCCAGTCTGCCCATGCCTTTTCTGCTTCCAGAACCATGAGGAAATCCTTGTTGTTTAAGATGTCCAGGTCTATGGTTCTTGTCACACAGCCCTAATGTGTTCAGGCAGACATCAATATGCAAAGGAGGACTGCAACAAAAACTAGGGATTCAACCTGTACCATGATGAATGTTTGCAACATGTAAGATTCATAAGTAAAGGGATGGGCAGAAAGAGGCCTGGCAGGGGTGGCATCAGCAACCCAGCTCGGCAACTGTCAGTGCTGCTACAGAAGGGTCAATACAACCAAGAAATTCTTAAGCTTTTTACTTGTGGTTACTCTTGCTCCTAGAACGCTCTGCTTGATCCCATAGCTATACAGAAAAAGTATACAATATAAACATTTACTGATAGATTTAAAAGAAATTTATTTCAAGACAGTTCTTTGGTATGCATATAAATGTATTGTTTATTAAAGATTAAGGAACATTTGCATACTAATGCTATGCAATTCCTTGTTTATTTTTATATAAATAATTAAATCTTGGCTGAATACTTGTCACTTCAGGACACTGAGTATTGCTTTTTAGAATGATATGTACTTTGTACAACTGTCAATGCTAGAATGTTGCTTCACATAAATATGAGGTACAAAATGGCAGAAGTCTTATGAGGGTCAATTCAGAAAATGCTGCAAATTTTGTTTTAATTACAAGTCAAATTCAACAAATAATTTTTTTTTTACAAAACTTAATTCAGCAATTCAAGTAGCAATTTAAACTATTTTTAAAGATTTATTTCTTTTTAGTTTGTGTGTGTGTGTGTGTGTGTGTGTGTGTTTTCCTGAATGTATGCATATATGTGCACTATGTATTCCTGGTGCCTGAAAAGGTCAAAAGAGGGCACTGGATCCCCCTGGAACTGGAGTAACAGATGGTTGTGAGCCACCATGTGAGTGCTGGGAACTAAACCCAGGTCCTCCACAAGAGCAGAAAATGCTCTTAACTACTGAGCCATTTCTGCAGGCCCACTAAAAAGCAATTTTAAGAGCCAAATGTTCTAACATGACAGGATCCAAATATATACTTTGACCTAAGCTGAAGAATTACAATAAGAAAATAAGTCTTTGGGTTCTGAAATAAAAACATGTTTCTATAGAAGCAGAAAATGTTATATGTATAATAATGACACTTCAGTTCATAACACACAGTGTCATGAATGCTAGTTAGGTATTTCAGGCAGCATTCACTGGTTTGTGGTAGGACAACAATGTGCCTATGCTATGAGCTCAGAAATAATGCTGCAGTAAGTTTGTAATACACCATGGAGAATACTTCCAGAAGCTTCTCAGATGCATTAGTTGTTTGATTTTGAATTGATTTTATTATTGCTATTTTTTCCCAATTTCCATAAATGCATGTTCTATACAGGGGGGTGACCCACTTTAAGAAGTGGGAAGAGTCACGTTCCCAGTACACATATCTCTGACAGTCCCATAAGAAGCCTTCTTTTGAAGTCTCATAGTCAGCACACCATGGTGTTAGTCAAGATAACCTCAGTGTTTCTGAAGTTAGGATTTGTAAGAAGAAAATTTTCTCTTTACATTCCCAATTGCTTGAATGTGCAATGCAAATGTCCATTTCCTCTAAATGTTTTTACTTACTTTGATAACATGCTTCTAATCATTCTAAGTGGTTTAATTGGATTCCCAATTCAATGAAATATTAAGGTTTCACAAACTTCATCTATCATTCATATATATCAACGAACTGTTAACCTTTTGACCCAACCTGATTTAAATATATTACAACCAAATTTACATATTTATATCTAAGTGCTTTACTGTTTCTCCCAAATCAAATATTGATACAAGCAATACTTATCTTCTGTTTTTTATTAAATTTTACCTAAAAGACCCTGAAGACTCCAACAGAAAACTCTTAGAACTGATAGTTTTAGTAAAATGGCAGTATATGAAATTAGCATATAAAATCAGTAGCCTTCCAGTACACACCAATGACAAAGATACTGAAAAAGAAAGAGGGAATTGATTCTGTTTACAGTAGCCTCAAAAAATAAAACATAACATCTTGGAATAATAAGCCTAACCAAAAAAGTGAAAGACCTCTACTATAAAAACATGGAAGAAACAACTGAGGAAGACCTCCCATGCTCATGGATCAGAGGAATCAGTATGTGAAAATGGCCATCTCTACAATACAGTCTGTAGTTCCAATGAACTCCCAATCAAAGTTCCAAAGCCATTCTCCAGAAATTTTTTTAAATGTTAAAATTCATATGACAGTACAAAAGATCCTGTGTCATCAAATAATTCTGAGCAAAAGAATAACACTCTCCTGGACCTATCCCCATCCCTGATCATAGTAGCAAAGATAGCATGCTCCTGCCACAAGAACAGACATATAGGCCAATGCAAAACAAAAGCTGCAGGTATAAGTCCACACAGTCACAGCCACCTCATTTTTTACAAAAGTATCAAAAGCTCTCAACTGATAGCTGCACACTGAAGAACAAAGCTAGACTCTTACCTTTCCCTTTGTACAAAACTCAGCTCCATAATGTAAGTTCAGAAATTGTGTGCGGGCTAGAGGAAAAAGGAAGGGAGATACTCTCCAAGCAGTTGCTCAGGAAATGGGGCAAATGTTTGAAAAATGGGAGCTCATAAAATTTAAAAAAAAAAATCAATTGAAGAGATAGCTTACAGAATTTGAAACATTCTCACTAGCTACACACCTGACTGAGGATTCATATCCAGATGATACAAGGAATGCAAAAGCCAGAATAACAAGAAGAAAACAAACAATCTAATCAAAAGCTGCCCTAGCACTGTTGAGTTACCAGGGCTCCAACAGAGAGCTTCTTACTCATGCCCACCTGGGTGGCCCTTGTTAAACCCAGTCAGTCACAAAGCAAAACCAAAACAAAGCAAAAAGACACACAAGTGGGGTGGGGACTTGGTGGCAAGTGGAGAGGAGGTAGGCATATCAGGAAGATAAGAGAGAATAGAAAGACAGATGTGATAAGAATGTATTATTGTGTGCAAAACTGTCACAGGATAAATTAAAAACAGAAGTGTGTCAAAGATAGACCAAGGATAGAGCCAGCATAGACCTCTGCCTGACAGTTCTATACACAGGAACTCCTCTTCAAACTGAGCACCAACACCTAGTTAGTAGCCTACAACCCTTCCCTGTGTGGAGCTGCGTGAACATCCTTCTCTGAAAAATAATATAATTTCTCCTCCTGGTAATTCCTGACCTCCTTCAGCTATAGACAGTTTCTACTGAAATGTACTCCAGCTATATCTAGGTAGTGTGGAATAGGGGAGAGCAATCAGGCCTGTAATAATTTTGGATGTATAGGCAATATGGCAAAGTGTGTCCTCTACTTGGAACTTTTTGGGGGAATCCTTTATACCTATGCATATTTGGATGTGCATATGATTAAAATCAAATGCATCATGAGAAGAGACGTGAACAGTGATCAAAAGCTTTCCTAACTCAAATCTGTCAATCAAAATAGGGAATTATGCAAATTATACCCTGTATTAATTACTTTTCTGTTACCATAAAAAAAATACCATGATCAAAAGCAACCTAAAGAAGAAAGAAGTTTATTTTATTGGCCTATATGTCTAGAGAAGAAAGAAGTTTATTTGGTTCCAGAGGGACCATAGCCATGGCAGGAGGAGCAAGAAGCAGGCTGATCACATTGCATTTGTATCTAGGAAGTAGCAGAGAGAAAAGGAAACCATCAAGCTTGTAAACCTTCAAAACTCATCTCTAGTGATGTACTTCCTCTAGCTGCACCTCCTAAAAATTCCAAAATCCCCCCCACCCCAAAACAGCCCCACCTAGCTGGGGACCAAGTGTTCAAACACATGAGCCTCTGGGGAGCATTTTTCATTCAGACCATCACATACCTCTTAGCAACCAGCTTCTTTCTTCAGACTCCACAAAAGAAGACACAGACAGTGACTTGGGACCCTTGAGTGCTCTCCCTCTCGTGCCCCCTTTCACAAACATATCTTGAATGTATTATTGACTTGCTCTTAAATAGTTTCCCCTGTTAATTTGAAACCTTTGTGAACTTATTTCAAGTCTTTGAATAAAATGCCAAGAACCTAGATCTTCTGACCTACCCCTGACCACTGGTAACATTTTGATAAATGGATACGATGTGCCTGTCAAATTGCCTTCTAAATAACTATGTTGAAGTTGAGAGATTCATAGTGCTGCTTTTGTATTTGGACATAGAAGGTTCTTTCTGCAATGAATGGAGGTTACTGATCAATGTGCTGAGGTTTCTTGGAGCGCACAAGTATTATACAGTAAATGTACCTCTGACAGATCTATAGACTAATCCACGGGAAGTGTGTATGTACGTGTATGTACACATCCACACAGAGTAACCCGTTCAGCAGAGCTGTGGGAACACTTGTCTTTTGGAAAAGTCACTGTCAAATCTATAAAAGCCTTGTCAAGCCATGATTTTTCCCTTCAAAATGGGATTCATTCCCAAAATAACTCAGCAGTGTAACTTCTCCTGCCATTCCCTCATACCATGAGGCCTTAGAGCGATAACATTCACTCTTTGTTCTAACACTCAGATTTACATAGAGTCTGTTCCACAAAATTACCTACTAACAGATCATGTAGGAATTTCAAAAGGATAGAAAGACACCATCCTTACCAGTCAGACAGGTCTGGTGTGGGTGAAGTCCAGGTTCAGGGACATTTAGTAACTTTATCTAATTGTTTGGAATGTTAGGTATTTCCCATTGGACGCTGGCTCCTTCACGGGTGGTGCCACCTGTTCTGTGGTGCTGCTTTTTACCTGCCCTTTTTGTGATTTTGATATGCATATTATCATTGTCTTTGCCTATGGAATTTTTTAACCATGTCTGTAAAAATTAAAAACCTGGTGGAGATCTCTTTTTTTCCCTTCTCCTCGCTGCTTCTTCTCTCCAAGGAATAAAGAACGTGAGCTGATTTATTTCATTTTACCCTCAGATCCTATTAGCCAGGTTTTCACTTTGCCATAGCGAATCTAGCTGAACCCTGTGGGGTTGCTGCTGGTACTCAAGACCCCCAAGAGCAACTGGGTAAGTGTTAAATGACCAGCCTTAAATAGGACATCTACATCACCTGCCCTAAAGCACAGGGACCATCATAGAGAAGAGGGCATACAGAATGTAAGAGCTGGAAGAAGGGGTGGGGAGGGGTGGGGAGCAGTGGAACACTGTATTCAAGAAATAACAAGGCCTTGACTCTTAAATTCTCAGCAGCTGCAACCAACTGCACACAACCAGCTCTAGACTGGTACCCTCAATATCCTGTCACGAAAGAGGAAAGGGTTCATGATACCCCACCCTTCCCTGGCAGAAGATTATTGGCAGTCTATGGTTGATAGAGGAAGAAGAGGCATTTTTTCCCCAGTGGCATAGCCTCTGACAAGATACTCATGCTCTTATAAATTACTTCTCATCTATGCTCTTGTAAATCCAAAGAGACTCATGGAGATACACACATAGAATACATGTGTGCAGGCATGTGCTGAGTGTGTGCTCTGGTGTCTAAAGCAGAACCTGGAACACAGAGCATATATGTGAGTGTACAGGCATATGCTCAAACTGTGCTCTGGAACCCACGCAGAACTTGGCACACTCATGTTTGAGTTTGCAGGCATGTGCCGAGAGTTTGCTGTGGTGTCTAATGAGGAACCTGGCAGACAGAGCACATATGTGAGTGTGCAGGCATGTGCTGAGTGTGTGCTCTGGTACCAAGCACAGAACCGGGCACAAGGCACATGTGTGATTGTGCAGGCATGTGCTGAGAGTGTGCTCTGGTGCCTAATGCAGAACCCAGAACATGGAGGTTTAGAATTGGAAACAAAACTTTCCAGAAAGAGCTGCACCTTTAGACCGAATCCTCTGCAAGATTTGTTAACTGATCAGAACTTCAGTGAGATGGAGGTTGGAATACTGCAGATTCATTGCTAATTACAATTTACCTTGACTCACCTTTAGCCCCTTCAGTAGATTTTTCCTTCCCCCTCTGTGTCAGACCTAATCCCTTTGACTATCAGAAAGAAACGTTTTATAATGTAATAACTTAACAAAACCTTAGTGTCTTCCAACAAAAAGACTGGCATCCGACAGCATCTGAGGCCCATAGCTGAGACTTCTCTGCTGTGCTGTAATTACCTTCTTAATGTTCTCACCAGTGCATTTGAAAAGTGCCTTGATTCATTTCTTTGTTCTGTTACTATAAATTGACTTCATGAAATTGTTTCCATCATGAGCCATGAAATTTGAGAAACCTAATGCTGTTCCTGGCCATTGTCACTCATGCTTGGTTGCAGAGGAAAGTTTCTTCTTTCCTGTGTAAGGTGAGACCTGCGGTGTTTTGTCCACAGAAGTGCTGGGTACAAGAAGAAAGGAGTGGTAGATTGTGTAATTTTGGTTTTTTTTTTTTTTTTTTTTTTTGGTTTTTCGAGACAGAGTTTCTCTCTGAAACAGTCCTGGCTGTCCTGGACTCTGTATACCAGGCTAGCCTCAAAGTCACAGAGTTCTGCCTGCTTCTGCCTCCTAAGTGCTGGGATTAAAGGTGTGAGCTACCACCACTCAGCAATTGTGCAATCTTAATTTGAAACATGATATATTTCTTGAATGGCAGTCTCACTTTGTTAATATTATATGAAAATTTAGAAATATGTTCCCAAGCCTTAAATTCAAGTTAACCAAAATGCTTAATTATATCACTAATCCAACCATCACTGAGAAACAAGGTTTAACCCTCTGAAAGTGATAGCCATGTTAAATCTGAATATTACAGCAAGTGAAAGCATTTTAACAGTAGAGGGGAGACACAGGAGTAGGAGTCTGGACTAGATTATCAGAGCAGAACACCATCACTCACTCCCGCCTCAGAAATTTCTAGAAACCACACAAACTTTGAGAACTTACTGATTGTAAAAACACCCTTCCCAAGATTCAAGGAAGCTTGATACGCTGTGCCCTGATTTGTGTCTGGCATCTGTGCCTTTATATGTGATGGTCCATGTCCTTCGCAAGCACCACATCTTCCTTCCTGCTGTTTACAATTGCAGTTGAGTTCAGCTCCGCCTATTACCAAGAGCACCCAGAGTTCACAGCCTACTGCAGTAGGCACTGAAGACACAAAATAAGCGTGGACTCTGACCTCAAGAAGAGTGGTTAAAATAAGCAAGAGAGAGGAGTATAAGGAAATGCTAATTACAGAGTGGCCAAGGCACCTAAGGGAGGGGTAGTTGAAGTCTATGAGTGTAGAAAGCATGAAACAAAGGGGTTAAGTTGAGCAGGGTGGGAGAAGGGAGGGAACAGTACTGCCTGAAGTATCTACAACACACAGAAGTATGCAGAGAGCATGGTGCGCCAAGAGACACTAACACGAAAGTGTGTTTGAGTATTTTATGTCCAGATGAATCATGACAGTCTTTAATGCTGCTTGTTGAAGCTGACTTGTGCTTACAGTGATGCTGCAAAAAGGAAATATTTGATTTGATAGTGAAGCTATGAATCACAGGTGACATTTCTGTCAGTTGTGAGTATTCCCATAAGATTATAGCCATCATAATGCGATGCTACCATCTAAAACAAGTAAGCTGTCCGTAGACTTAAGCCTTGGGCAAAGAGGGATGTACAGATGTAACTCTCTCTAATGACAGTAGGTGATCATATTGGTTTGCTTACTTACTGTACCAGAATTTTTTTATTGTTTTAGAGTGTACTTGTCCTTAAAAATGTCTACTATGAAATAGCACGTGATATTCCTGCACCAGCTCCAACATTCCTATGCACCACATTTGATTGCTTCAAGAAGCCATACTGGCTGGTCCATGATGATGCACAATGTTGAGATGAACTGATAATGCACTTTTCATAACACATTCCCTTTGTTGAGTGGCCCATACATGTAATTGTGTTGATTCTTATGGTGCCTGGGATGCTTATCCAGAGAATAAGCTGTAAGATAGCTTGGAGCAGTAGGAAGATTAGAAAGTAGGAAGACTTGAGAATTAGACTGGAAACAGGATCTTTATCTGGGAAATAATTAAGTAGACTTGGATGAGTGGGCCCAAATATAAGGATGATCTGGAAAGTTCTGGAAAATGCAGATTGCTGTGTATGTTCACCCAGTTCGGTAGAGTTAACTTCTGTGCTCACAAGGAGCAGCTTCATATAGAGGTCAACATGGAAGTGCTTACTTCTCCTATGGAATCTCTTTGGTCTGATGGGCGCATGCCTGATTAACAGGCAATCGTTCCTGCCAAAAGATTTCTCATGCACAAGGACAAACTTCTTTCAAAGGCCAACTCGTTCTGCTCCACATCCTCTAGGTTATAATGAAGGGTAGCAACAGTTTAATTTGCAAGGGGAAAATTAAGCAAGTATTATCAAACACTGAAGATTCACTCTCAATAAAGTAAGTTGAAGCCCCATGACCATCTGGTGAACGAACAGCTCAGATTGCTTAGTGAGCTGGCTTCCTGTGCCAGCATCTGCTTGGGAACATATTTCCCTGCTTTTCGTATCTGCCAAGCTGTGTCTCGAAGCTTTCTTAAGCCCCAACTGCTTGCTCTAGCAGTGCCTTCTGCCTAGCCTGGAACTAGGAATTGGCAGAGAGAGAGAGAGAGAGAGAGAGAGAGAGAGAGAGGGAGAGAGAGAGAGAGAGGGAGAGGAAACCTAAAACCTAAGGGGGGGGGTGGGCAGCAGTTTGTGTGGCATCAAGGTCAAGAACTTGGGATCTTGTAGAGACTGGGGCCTCCTGGGTTGATGCTGTGGTGGGGAAGGCCGAATGAGTTAGTGCATGTTGGTCAGCAGCTACTCTTTTCCAGCCCTAGTCTTTCCAGCATATCTGCCTTCTCAGTGAGCTTTCTCAGCTAATTACATCAATATGGAAACTGGCTAGTAAATGAAGACTAAGTGGCTGCCACCCTGCCATCCTACCCTGACAATGTTCAGTATTGACAGATGAATATATGTGGGGGGCAGTGTTTCACACCCACACACCTGATGTGACTATTAAGGCGGGTAGGGCACAGGGATTAGTGATCTCCTCCTCCCCAGCTCTCATTCTCTTTTCTTCCTCTCCTCCCTCTCTTGCCCTCTTGCTTTCTTGTGTGTGTGTGTTTGTATTCACATGGAAGGGGTGATGGGCACACATTACCCTGAGGGTAAAGCAGTTGAAGGGACACATGCCAACTCAAGCATGTAGCTCTGGGAGGCTGTGGCCTTCTTCTGATTTCCGCTCTTGCTAAGAAAACATTAGATTTCATTCATAAAGCTACCCACCAAAGACTAGTCCCTTATTTGACTACTTCCTCCTTCTGAGGCTAACTACCAAGGTCTAGCTATCAAAGTATTTAAGTCCAGCAATCAAAAGCCCCCTTTGGCTTACCTAATTAACATGCTCAAATAAATTAGACACCTCTTCCTAACATGAGGTTTCTCCTTTACCTTGATTAAACTTCTATTTTCCTGTGTGCCATGTATTTCCTCTCTATCCAGAGGCAGTCCTTTGTCTCTTTGGAACAAAGTCCCTCCTTTCTTGTTCCCCTCCTCCTCTCCATTGTCCTCTGTCTCCTGTGTTTGTCTCTTAATTCCTGCCTTCTGTCCCTCTGAGACAAATAAATCTCCTTTGGCCTGAGAACTTGGTCGTGGGGGTCCTGAGCTGATACTTTTTCTTTCAGCGATTGCACTGTGTAAGAAGAACGCTACATTCCAAGGTAATCCTGGGCCTCTGATCTGAATAACAAACACAAACTCTGGACATCTAGTTGGAAATGTCTGATGATGTGTACATTCTCCAAGTCAAGTGAGTCTAACCAATACTCAACTAATCGTACCTGCTTCAAGCAGGCAGGTACTCCTTGCTGGATGAGGTTAGCACACTCTTTGACCTTGGACTGTATGCGCTGTCTTGGAATAAGGGGGGAAATGACAAAGAGGCAAAAGGCCAGCTTTCCTTTCCTTGAGAACAGTGAACAGTTGGATAAGATTCGCTCTGGTAGTTTTGTGCCCTAGCTAACAGAACAGTAATGACATTGGCTTTGGGAGGAGCTTCAGAATATTCTTCTTCCTTGCAGCCCTGCTCAGAGCTGCAGCAACTCTGGTTATCTTGTTCCCTGTAGTCTTTTCTTCCCTTAATGAAGCAGACCTCTGTTTGCCTCCCTTTCCTTATCCCCAGCAATGACAGATCATAACGCCCCCTCTAAAATGCAATCTGATGTGATTCTGATGTGATGAGTTAATACTTGTTCACTTATTTTATAAAGGAATATGAAAGATAAAACCCTGTCTGCCTCACTGATCTTAAAGGGGTGGGGCCATTGTATGCAGTGCTCAAATCTATTATAATCATGTCTACAGTTTAAATGTAGGCCAGGGTCACTTTCTTTCAAAGGATCATTCTGTGAGCATTATCTATCTCAAGAGAATTAAATTCTAGGAATTCTTGGCTGAACTTGTACAACAGGGAAAAACAATAAGATCTTTTTCCAGAGCTAACTTGTCCCTCTTCCAGCAAACAGTATAGGTATCTTTTTATATGAACAATGAATTTTTAAATACATCAATAATGATTTGAAAATTATTGATGAAAATTAGATACTCTGCACCAGTATAACCATGTTTTTGTTTTATATATTTGCTTTTCCCTTTATTCTGCAGACTTTGTTGATCTTTAAGTCTCTTAGACTATCTTGATATGAGTAACAAGACATTAGATGATAATATTCTAATTCACTTTAGTGAATTTTTAATATAATTATAGACCCATTTCATTTTGTTTTTTACTAATTACTTCTATTACTCAAAATTTGATTTTACCTTTGTTCATTATTTAGATATGCAATTTCTTTTTAAAACCTAATTCTTTATCTTTGTCCCTGTACAGAAAATATAGGTGATCTTTCTCATGGCTTCTCTTCACTGACTCAGAAGTCTTGGAAGATAATGGGGACTACATCCTGCCCACAGGTCCAAAGTGAACAAACTGAGATGGGAGCTAGGGAATCAGTTTCATGACAAGGGAGGAGCCAGGAAATGTACAGGGGTGGGGGGATACTGTTCTCATCATCCCCATCACCTATATCCTTTTTCCAATTTAAGATCTCCATTGTCAATATTTTCTACTTGAGGCCTAGTTAGCACTGAATGGAGGGGCTGAAGTACTCTTGACTGATAGGTTTGAGAAAGCAGAATACAGAGAGGAAGAATTGATTCTTTTCTATGACACAGGAGTGCTGCGGAAAACAATCAAACATCTTGCCCCACCTGAGAGGAGGCAGTTCTATAGCACTCTATCTTCAAGCCTGAGAGGAATCATAGCACACTCTTTCCTAACGAGGGTGGCTACTGATTTGTAGAGCTCTGACTCCCTGACAACTCAACTTTGTGATGAGGCTTACAAACCCTTCACTATTCTCTTCTGAAGTCACTCCCAAATCTGCTGTCTTCTTTGGTCACTGAAATGGTCCTTGTTAAATGACTAACTAGCCTTTGTGAGAATGGATGGGCTCACCACCCCCGACCCCCCCCATCTTGAGGACCTCCCTGGAACATTTGCTATTTTGCCCACTGTGTCTGTGCTGGCTAGTTTCATGTTAAAGTGAGACAAGCTAGAGGCATTTGGGAAGAAGGAACCTAAACTGAGAAAATGCTTGTGGGCAAGCCTGCCATTCATTCTCTTCATTGATGATTGATGTAGGTGAGCCCACCTGCAGGGGACGGTGCCACCTCTGGGCTGGTGGTTTTTGGTATTATGAGAAAGCAGCTGAACAAACCATGAGGAGCAAGCCAGTAAGGATAGCCTCTGTATCAGCTCCTGCCTCCATGTTCCTGCCCTTCCTTTGCCTAGGGGACAGACTACAAGCTGTAAGGTGAAATTAACCCTTTCCTCCCGAGGTTGGTTATCATATTTTATTACGGCAGTAGACATCTCAAGATACTCTCTTCTGGAAGTTCCTTTAGCTGTGGTTTGTTCTTACTCGGTTTTCTTCTCTTCTCTATGGAAGGTTCTTTAATTTCATTATTTATTTCCCCTTTCCCTTGTCAGTTTATTTCCTAAAAGTTGCCATTCCCTAAAGTCTGCTCTTTTTGGTCCATGCATTCCACCTAGAATTTTGCTCACTTGGCTCCAAACCTTCAAGCTGTCTCCACCCAGAGCTTCCACTAGTCTCACAGCTCAGTTCCAGTTACTAATCTTCCTGGTACCTTGTAAAAGACATCCCCAACACATCCATTTTTACTGTGATCATACTCATCCCTTTTAATGCAGTTCTATCCTTTTATTCAAGCCAGAAATATCCAAGATATCCTTGCCTCACTGTCCTTACTCCATAATTCCAGCCACCAAGTCTTACACACACTTTTTTGTAATATAGTCCATGTCTGTCTTGTGTAGACTCCTATCATTCCTTGCCAGAATTACTTCAGTGACTTCTTAAGCTCACCCCTTCCAATCTGTACCTTCTTCAGTTCTCCATTCTGCTGCCAGGGAGCATTTCTAAAATGCAAATTGCATCCTGTGCCTCTTAGAACAATGGCATCCATCCATTTCAGGATGGAATTCACATGCTTTCATTATTCTTCATGCCTCATCCTTCTTTTTGGGATTCCCAAAGTCTTTCAACTCAACCGTGTGAGAAGAATCTATGGTTGCTCAAACACAGCCAGAGCTTTTCTGTTCTCGTCCATGTTGTTGTCTGTTTCCCAAACGTTGTCCGAGAGGGGTTCATTCCCTAAATTTCTGGTCTTCTTGTGAATGTGATCTTACTTGACAATAATTTTTTTTACAGATATAGTCAATTTATGATAAAGGCATTCTGGGTTAGAGTTGGTTTTAATCCAGTATGACCAGTGTATTCATAAACACAGACCCATGGGAGAAATCTGACCAAGACTGAGACAGAGGTGGGTGCAGGGTGTTGACGAATCACTGCCAGCCAGCAAAGCCACGGTGGCATGGCACAGTCTCTCTAGATTCTGAGGTTAGAAAAAAAATGTGCGTTGTTTGATTTCAATGTTCTAGCTCTAGAAAACCAGCAGCTTGTCTGGATTCTTATTCCAATGTTAACCTCAAGTTAATTCAGCATTACCTAATGTGGGAAAGTCACTTGCCCTGGCCTATGACAACCCCTAACTCAGCTGTCCTTGTCCTTTCAATGAATTTATGAATAGCGCTATGAAGATGCGCTGTTATATTGTCATTTGCTTTGGTCTTTATATTCAATGATGAAATCCAGGAAGGAAATGAGGGTGTCTTACTTGACATCTTCAGTATCTTGGACAACATAGGCAAGAAGGACTCCTATTTTTTGTTGGGTGATTTCAACTTGTCTCAGAAAAAGTGTGATTTTACTTTCTTTATATGGATGCTAATAAATCATTACGTAGAGTGGATGTAAGTTAATGGGAAAAGTAAGAGATCATAGAATGTCAGCAATATACAGTCCATTGACAACAAAATTAATGTAAAATAATAGCTGTTTCCATTGCTGGATTAATTTTATTCACTAGCAATGAAGAGAATTATGTCCATGGTATCTCAAATAATGAATTATTTGCTTTGAATCTGTCTTTCTGCTTTGAATAATAATTTGCAATAAATTTTACACAATGAATATTTATAATATACACATGCTTTTAAACAATAAGCTAAGTGAAATCAAAAATATGTTCAGCTTACCTTGTTAGCTGCACCATGGGAGAGTTGGGATTTCTCATTTGCTACAGTGGTATGCATTTTTTGTGGGGATCAACACTTGGATGTTCAAGAGTTCATTTAGAAATAGGCAATCCAAATATAGAAAGGTAGTGAAGAAATTGCTTGTCAGAAGCATAGGCACCGTACTCCCTGGAAGCAACCTCTCCCTGGACTGAGATAGGATTTCTCCAAGTTGTTGTCATGGGACTTAGGAATCATAACTACAATCTCACCAATTTTTGGAGGTTCTTCTAATAATGACATACTGATCAGAAATGGTTTCCTTTTCAGAACTCATCATTTTGATTATTTCCTGTGTGTGTATGATGTTGCCCCAGGTGGTAATAGAGGTCTTTTCCCCCTAAAAGGATGAATAATATTCCTCCTGTACAGGCCCAAGAAGATTATCCATTATCGAAATAAGCAGAGCTGGATAAGGGTAGGGATAGAATCTCGTGTTTAGTTGAGGGCTGTGAGATGAGAGAAGGTGCAGCCTGTTCTTTGCAGCCAGAATGCATGTATTAAGCATACTTTTTGGGCCATCCCAAATTGCTTAACAGGCCAGGAATAGGTTAAGTAGTCAAGAAGACAGCCAATGCCCAAACTTGGACTTGAGGACTTGTATCTATTAAAATCTGTTTCAGTGGTAGAGACTTTAATATTACACAAGAGAATAATGGACCATTCCTGCATTACAATCAGAGAAAGCTTCCTGGGCAGTTAGGGGAAATCTGCTGCAAATTTCTAGAACCATCGGGAGCAGCATAAGTGTCTAATTGGCCATAGTCCTTACAATGGCTCTTGAGTGATAGCACCTAGTGGCTGAAGGAAAGAGAGACTGGAAGGCAATGCAGGCAGTCCTTCGATAGGGTCAGGCACAGGACATCAGGAGCACACTCTAGCTATATCCAGGAGAGGTCTAGCCAGGACGGTGGGAGTGCAGGCAACCTTGAATTTGGGCTTGCCAGAGAGAGCAGAGGGCATTTCAGGTGCATATGAACACATGGCCGGGCACAGTGACAGCTAGCTGGCAGAGGGAGGCGGAGGGAGGCGGAGGAATGGTTGAGGGTGCAGTGGGGCTGGAACAAAGAATAGTTGGTTGTTGCTGGAGCTTCCCATGCACAGCAGCCATCTTGTGAAGGAGGAGGCCAAAGGGAACTGGCAAACTAGGCTGCAGTAGGCCCAGGTGATGGGCAGTTCAGGGTGTGTCCGACAGGGAAGCAGGAAAAGACAGAAGGTAGAGGCCCAGGCAGAGGGTGACTGGAGAAGCAATGGATTTAGAATATATGTGATATTGGTTCAGCTGTACCACGTGAGTGTGAGAGGAGGAATAAGTATGCAAGGTCTCTAAGGCAAACTGAAAGGAAACAAGACCGTGGATGCTGTCTGTTCACATATAGGCTGTTCGCTGTAAGTCTGTGAAGCAAGTGATCCATCCTGCCCTGAGGGACCTGGGAAGACGTTGTCCCTGTTGGCACCTGAGCTTTGACCTGCATGTGGGGAGTTAGTCAAGTGAATGATCAGAAGGTCAAGGAAGCAACGGGAGCAGAGGAGAAAGAGCGATGACACATGGTAGAAACAACTGGGAACTCTTTACTAGTTGTTCAGAATGATTGTGTGCCTGACAGTCAATACTGTCATTGAGAGAGCAGCTGTCAGGGGTACGTCTCCAGAGCAGGACTGTTTAGGTTTACATCCAGCTTGTAACTTAGTAGTGTGTGACCCTAGGTAAATTAATTACTTGGTGCTTAGCACTTATAATATTTTTCTCATAAGGATGAAAGGACCTAACTTATTGTGCCAGTGTCTGCTCTTAGGAGAGTTTTAGACTATACCAATGAGAGCGATTTGGCTGTCTCAGCATTAGTGATATGAGTAGTACAGTTATCTGTTTTTATTAATCTATGTGACTTGTGACACAATTCATTTTTTGCCTCAATTTCTGCCTGATGTTTTATTGGGGGAGGCGATGTGCTTTTATGTTCTTTTATTCCTCTTGCCTCCATTAGGGAACTTCTTCCATCTACCTAACGATGGTTCTTCTTTAGCTTCAAGATTCTTCATGTATGCCAAATTAAGCACACAAATCTGAAGCTTTGACTATGGTATCCACATAGGAATGAGAATATGTAATGCTTCTGTTTCTGGGTTGGGATTACCTCACTTTGTCTACTGCTTTCTGGTTCCGTACATTTTCCTAAAGTTCTGTAACAGCTACACCAGTTTGCGCTCCCACTGGCAGTGCATGAGGGTTCCGCATCCCCAGCATCCTCCCCAGGATTTCTTACTTTTTGTTTTCTTAATCTTAGCCCTACTGTCCATGATAAGATCTTAATGATAAGATCTCTCTTGTGTTTCCCGGATGGCTAAGGTTGGTAAGCATTTTTAAAAATACACTTTAGTTATTTATATTTCTTCTTCTGAGAATTCTCCGTTCAATTCCATAGCCCAGTATTTAACTACTTCTTTTCTCCTTTCTCTCTCTCTCTCTCTCTCTCTCTCTTTCTTTCTTTGTCTTTAGTATTTTTGGTTTCATATATATTCTAGACAAATAATTCCCTGTCAGGTTTATAGCTGGCAAAGACTTTCCCCCCATTATGTAGGCTGCCTCTTTAGTCAATTAACAGAAGTGCAACAGCTTCTGAATTTCATTAAGTCCCACTTTTTGATTGTTGGTCTTGTTTCCTAGGCAACCAGAGTCTTATTCAGAAAGTCCTTACCTGAACCTACAACCTAACCCTAACCTACATCCTAAACCTAACCCTAGTCTTTCTTTAAAATGTTTCAGAGTTTCAGGTCTACTTTTGGGATATTTGATTCATTTGGAATTAATTTTTGTGCAGGGTGAGAGAGAAGAATCAAGTTTCAACCTTCTATACGTGGATATTCAGTTTTTCCAGTGTTATTTGTCTTTCCTCCAGTGTTCATTTTTGGTATTTGTAAAAGTCAGGTGGTTGCAGGTTCATTGAGTTATATCTGGGCCCTTGATTCTCCTCCACCATTCACTGTGTCTGTTTCTGTTCCAGTACCACACTCTATTTTAACTCTTACAGCTCTGTACTGTAACATGAAATCAAGTATAGTCATACATTTTTGTAGGAATTTACTGTTTTTTGGTGGGGAAAGGAGTGGCTATCGGAAAGGAAAACTATCTTTAATGATGTTTGGGAAAGTCACATGGAAACCTACCTATTTGATAAGATATGTGCATGTGTTTAATTGGAGTTATCTATCCTATGTAGTATATTATGTTCATTCATAAAGCCATAGGGTGCCAAATTAAGAGGTCAATGCCAGGTCTTGGATATCACAAGTCTAGTTGTTGGTCAGAGGTGTCCCAGAGACCCCTGAAAAGATACAAGTGATTGTCACTGCTTTTGGTTTCCAAGCAGAGCTTGATAAAACCTTATTTTTAGAGACATCACACTTATTTGTCACAGGATATGGAAAAAAACAATATTGGTATTAACCAGGATGTTCCTTTCATGTTGGCTGGTGCTCACGGCATCAGAAGATGTTATATAGATTGCTGGGTGGAAGAAAAGCATAAACAGTCTGATCCAGCTGTGAACCATTTGAGCTACAAAAATAAGTGGCATGGTGTCTTAGTTACTGTTCTACTGCTGTGTGAAGAGACCAAGCCTACTTATGAAAGAAGGCATTTACGGGGGACTTGCTTACAGTTTCAGAGAGTTAGTTCATTCCATCATGAAGAGGAGCATCACAACAGAAAGGCAGACATAGCACTGGAACAGTAGAAGATAGCTTGAATCTTGATTCACATGATGGAGGCAGAGAGAAAGCAAGATTGGACATGGCATGGGTTGACCCATGTGATGTATCTCCTCCAACAAGGCCAAACTTCTTAATCTTTCCTAAATAGTCTGCCAACTGAGAAGCAAATATTCAAATAGTTGAACCTGTGGAGGGTATTCTCATTCAAACCATTATAAATGACAAGATATGCTCATGGGTGCAATATGTCATGGGAATAAATAGTCACCTGCTGTATAGAAGGAAACACATATGTGGTACTGTAAACCAGACCAAGAACCATGGTTAGGGAGCTCATTTCACCCATGGGTGAACTGACTACTATTATTTTTCTAATAATAATAATAGTTCTATAAATTCATTTTTTCTACCAATAGATTAATGTAACTCATCAAAGAAGCTTTTTCATCCAGTAGATGATAGTTAATGCAGAAATCCACAACTTTTCAAAATGAAAAGAATAAGTGCCTGTGGACTGCTCAGCCACAAGAGGAACCGTTCTATACCATACCCTACCCTTCAACGCTCAGGGACCATCATAGACAATGGGTCAGAACTAAAGATCCAGAGATCAGAGAAGACTAGAATGAAACAGTATCTCTGGACATGATAGGACCACTATACCTGTGAACTCACAGCAACTTTTGGTGCGGGATAATTGTCTGTATTCTGTCAATCATGTTTTAAATAAACACTGATTGGCCAGGCAGGAAGTATAGGTGGTTCAACCAGACAGGAAAGAGAGGTGGGGCAATGAGACCAGGAGAAAGCTGGGAAGGAGGAAGCCCATTCCTCCACACTCCTGCCCAGACCACCGAAGAAGCAGGATGTGACCTGCCCCACTGAAAAAGGTACTGAGTCACGTGGCTGACATAGATAAGAATAATGGGCTATATAAGTTACAAGAGCTAATAAGAAGTCTGAGCTAATGGGCCAATCAGTTTATAACCTAACATAGGCTCTCTGTGTGATTTTCTTTGCGACTTGCCCGGCTGTGGGACTGGGCAGGACAGAAACCCTAAAAAGCCTGGCTCTTCATGTTACAAACTTTCATTCCCTATACAAGACCTACACAGCTAACACAAGCCTAAATAAAGAATGATTTGAAGCAATACCTCTAAAACTAATAATGAGACAGGGCTTTTCATGAGTCCCACTCCTTGTCAATATAGTGCTTGAAGCCCTAGCTAAAGCAAAGAGACAGAAGAATGAAACTAAAGGGATATTTTCCCTATTTGCAGATTTGTTTGATACATAAAAATCCCCAAAACTACAAGAAAACTCATATAAATAATGATAAAACTTTCAGCAAAGTGACAGGAACAATGCTAGAAGGATTACCATACCAGATTCAAGATAACACACACACACACACACACACACACACACACAGAGAGAGAGAGAGAGAGAGAGAGAGAAAGAGAGAGAGAAGGGGGGATTATAAAAACACCGTGGCACAAAAGCAGTCATGTACAAACAAAATTGAAGACCCAAACGTGAGTGCATGTAACTGTAACATGGATTTTGGTGATGATACAAAAAATAGACACAGGAGAAAAGAGAGCATCTTGAAAATTGATGCTGAGGAAATGAAATGCCCTCATGTGGAAGAACAAAATTAGACTTCAATGTGAAACTTGAAATCCTGAAACTACTAGAAGGAAGCACAGGCGGCACCCTACAGGATATACGTATAAAAAAGGACTTTCTGACTAAGACACTATTTACTCAAGAATTAATCCCAATAATTGTCAAATGGTACCTCATAAAGTTAAAAAGTTTCTGCACAAGCAAGTAACAGTATATTGAGTGACAAGGTAGCTTACACTAGGAAGGTGAGCTTTGGCAGCTATTTATCTGATAGAATACAAATATTCAGAATATACAAAAACTCAAATAACAAAGATTTAAGAAAACAAATGATCCAATTTAAAGGTGGGATATAGGTTCTTTTATTACACCTGCCAACCACCAAAACTATTTGGATCCAGGGGACCTTACAGTTACCATTATTATCTATAACCTAGGCTGGAACACCCACCTAACAAAGTCAAGACCAGATATCTGCTTCAAGAAACACAAAACTTGTCATAACTCTAGGTTCCGAGATCCTAGTACAAAACCATAAACAGGAACAACCAAAACAATATAGCTCATCCAGAAGCCCCTTTGTAAAAGTCCCTGTAAAAAGAAATTTAGCTGATGCACACAAAAAGAACTTCAAAGTAGCAATTATGAATAAGATCAAGGACCTTAAAGAGGATATTAATAAATGACTTAGTGAAAAAAAAACAGTTGATTGAATTAATGAAAATAATTCAAGACATGGAAATGAAATTTAACAAAGTAGAATCATTAAGAAAATCAAAATCAAACTGGAAATGAAAAACTGAGGATACCAAACAAATGCCTTAAAGGTAAGGCTCACCAACAAATTCAAAGCCATGGAAGAGAGAATTTCAAGCCTTGGAGATAAGGTAGGAGAAATTAATATATCAGTCAAAGAAATTGCTAAATCTAAAAAGCTCTAGGCACAAAACATTCAGGAAATCTGGGCAATTATGAAAAGACTAAACCTACAAATAAAAGGTATAGAGGAATGGTATAAGAGGTCCTCCTGTATTTCTGTTGCTTTTATTGGTTAAATAAAGAAGTTGCCTTGGCCTTTTGATAGGGCAGGACTTAGATAGACAGGGAAAAGAGAACAGAATGCTGGGGAAAAGGGAAGTGTGGCAGATGCCATGCTTTTCTGGCCCAAGATGGACACTGGCTAGACTCCTGCCGGTAAGCCACATCCTCATGGTAAATACAGATTATTAGAAATGGACTAAATCAAGATGTAAGAGTTAGCCAATAAGAGGCTAGAACTAATGGGCCAGGCAGTATTTAAGTAAATACAGTTTCTGTGTAATTATTTTGGGTATAAGCTAGTCGGGCGCCGGGAACACGGCCCACGCCTCTTACTACAGTTTGATGCCCAATGTGGGGCCTGGACTGTTGCATAAACTGGACATAAAAAACCCAGAGAAAAAGGACTACTAAAGTTGCCTAAAGGTGAGATGATCCTTCAGGGTTCCTGCTTCATGAAAGAGTATGCAAGACATTCTGCAGGATACAAAAGAAAGTGACTGAACTGTCTTTAAAATTTCCTACTTCATAAAAATGTCTACTGGATACTATGGGCCTGTAGGCTGAAGATGGATGCCCCAATGGTACAGAGAAACTTTGGGTTGCTGTCCAGGCAGCAAGATGTCTCTGTCACTTCTAGAGTTTTGGAAGTTGCTTACTTCTTGTTTACTTAGGTAATATTATATCCTTCTGGAGTCTTTGATGGAGTTAAAAAACAGATAGTTATAATGATAGTTTTCCATTGTTATAGTAAAAGATAAAATAGATCTAAATATGGTAACTGTAGTTCTTGCTTGATAACTGTTTTGTTATGTAATTTTACTATGTTAAAGTAAAAGCCTTTCTTTTTGTTTAAACAGAAAAAGGGGAAATGGTATAGGAGGTCCTTCTGTATTTCTGTTGCTATCTTTGGTTAAATAAAGAAGCTGCCTTGGCCTTTTGATAGGGCAGGACTTAGATAGACAGGGAAAAGAGAACAGAATGCTGGGGAAAAGGGAAGTGTGGCAGATGCCATGCTTTTCTGGCCCAAGATGGACACTGGCTAGACTCATGCCGGTAAGCCACATCCTCATGGTAAATACAGATTATTAGAAATGGACTAAATCAAGATGTAAGAGTTAGCCAACAAGAGGCTAGAACTAATGGGCCAGGCAGTATTTAAATAAACACAGTTTCTGTGTAATTATTTTGGGTATAAGCTAGTCAGGCGCCGGGAATGCGGCCCACGCCTCTTACTATAGAGGAAGGAGAAGAAACTCAGGATAAAGGCATAGAAAATAATTTTTTTTTAAAATTCACAGAAGAAAACTTTTCTAATCTCAGAAAGAGGTGTTTATCAAGTAATAAGAAGCATAGAGATAACCAAAAAGACAGGACCAGAAAAGAAAAGAAATTCACTACAAAACATAATAATATATAAAAACAAAAGATATTCAATGCTGCAAGGGGAAAAAGATCAAATTTCATATAAAAGGAGTCCCATTAGAAAACCTGGATTTTCAGTGGAAACTCAGAAACCCAGAAGGGCCTATACTGATATTCTGTAAGCTCTGAAATATCATAGATACCAGCTATGCTACCATACCCAAAAACTTATCAATAAAAATAAACAAAAATTAAGACATTATACAATTTTTAAAAAGTAATTTCTGTCCACCAATCCAGCTCTACAGAAGGCACAAAAATAAAAATTTCAGTCTTAGGAGACTTAACTACATCCAAGAGAATACAAGGAATAAATAATCCTAAAACAGTTAATCAAAAGATGGCAGTGGCAGGGGGTGGGGTGGGGACACATGACAGGACAGTCTCACTAGGAAAATAAATAAACACTGTGCATTTATAACTCTCAACATGAATAGTCTTGATTTTCTAATGAAAAGACATGTGTTAACAGACTGTATTAGAAAACAATAGTCAATTTTTGCTATATCCAAATACACTCCACCACAAAGGACAGACATTATCTTAGGGTAAAAAACAAACAGACTCAAGGATCAAGCATGCATAACTATTTTAATATCTGACAAAATACACTTCAACAAAAAACAATCTGGAAGAGACAGGGAAGGACACTACATCCACATTAAAGAAAACCCAATAAGAAAGTATTACAATTTAAACCACTTATACGCCAAACAAAATGGCACCCATGTTTATAAAGGAAACACTAAAAAAAGCTAAAAGTTACATACTGACCTTTCCACAGTGATAGTGGGAGACTTTATTACCCTACTCTCACTAATAAGTCATTCAGACAGAAACTAAGTGGAGAAATGGTAGAGTTACGTGATAAAGTAAGGCAAATGGATCTAACAGACATTTGCAGAGCTTTACATCCAAACACTAAAGAATGTACTTTCATCTGCTCATGGAACTTTCTCAAAAACTGAGCACATTAGAACACAAAACAAGTCTCAGCAGATACAGGAAAGCTGAAATAACACCCTATAACCTACATGACCCCAAGGATTAAAGTGAATATCAATAACCACAGAAACAGTAGAAATTATGTGAACTAATGGAAACCAAACAACTCATGAATGAAAATTGGGCCAAGACAAAAATTAAGAAGGAAATAAAAAACTTTTTTTAGAGCTGAATGTAAACGAAAACACAAAATACCCAAACCTATGTAAGACAATGAAAGTGGTTCTGAGAAGCAAGTTCATAGCATTGAGTACCTATATTAAAAAAAAAATCCAACCAAAACTGGAAAGATCTCATATTACAGATATATAATATCATAGATGACACACGTGGAAACAATAGAAAAGCAAGAAGAAATAGTGTCCAAGACAGTAGATGAGAAAGATGGGAAGAAATAATCACACCGACGGTGGAAATTAATGAGGTATAAACAAACAAAAAGAAAAATTACAAAAAAAATCAATGTAATGGAAAAGTGCCTCTTGGAGAAAATCAACAAGATTGGAAAACCCTTAGCAAAATTAACCAAACTACAGAGAAGGAAGATCCAAATTAATAAAGATAGAGGTGGAAAGGAAAACATTACAACACACACAGAGGAAACTCAGAGAATCATGAAAATATGCTTTAAAAATCTGTACTACATCAAACTGAAAAACTTAAAAGAAATGTATTACTTTCTTGATATATATAACCTAACAAAGTTAAACCAAGATGAAATAAACAACATAAAGACACATAACTTTTAGTGAAATAGAAACATTAAAAAAAAAAGCTCCCAACAAAATAACTTCCCAGGACCAGATAAACACAGCAGAGAATTTTACCAGACATTAAAAGAAAAACTTATTCTCATTCTTCTGAAATTATTCCATAAAATAGAAAACTGAAGCAACCCCTCTTAACACTTTTTATGAGGCACCTTGTACCTTAATACCAAAACCACACAAAGACCCAAGCAAAAAAAATTAGACCAGTATCCTGATGAATGGAGATGTAAAAGTTCTCAGTAAATATTTGCAAACTGAATACAAGAACACTTAAAAAGATCACCCACCAAAACTAAGGATCGTTCAACATACATAAATTGATAAACGTAAGCTGCTACATAAACAGAATGAAAGACAAAAGTCACATGATCACCTCATTAGCTGCAGAAAAGACCTTTGACAAAACCCAGCATCTCTTCATGACAAAAGTGCTGAGTGAAGTCAGGAACAAGACAAGGATGTCCACTTTCTCCATAGTTACTCAGTACAGTACTTGAAATCTTAACAAGAGCAATAAGACAACCAAAGTAGATCAAGAGAATACAAATAGGAAAGTGAGAAGTCAAAGCATCTTTCTTTGCAGTTTACATGCTTTTATACATAAAATCCCATAAAGACATCGCAAGAACACTTCTACAGCTGATAAACTCTCAGAAAAGTTTAGGGTATAAAATTAACACACAAAAATCAATCCTTTTCTATACAAATAACAAACATATTGTGAAAGGAATTAGAAAAAACCCCGACCTTTTGCAATAGCCAAAAAATAAAATACCTAGGGATAACTCTATCCAAGCAGGAAAGAACTTCCATAATAAAATCTTTAAGACATTGAAGAAAAAAATTGAAGAAGACACTAGAAGATGAAAAGAGCTCCCATACTCATGGATCAGTAGGATTGATATTGTGAAAATGGACATCCTAACAAAAGCAACCTACACATTCAATTTAATCCTCATTAAAATTCCAACACAATTCTTCACAGAAATAAAAAAAAATTCAACTGCCTATGGAAATTCCCCAAAACCAAGATATGTAAAACAATCCTGAATAATATAAGAACTGCTAGAGGAATCACCCACCGTTATGGAGTTCAAGTTGTGTTAAAGATCTAAAGCAATCAAAACAGCCTGGCATTGGTATAAAAATAGACACAGTGGCCAATGGAATCAAACTGAAGACCCAGACATAATACCACGCAACTAAGAACACCTGAGTTTTCACACACACACACACACACACACACACACACACACACACACACACAAAAAAAAAAAAAAGACAACAAAAAACAAAAAACAAAAAATGCACACTGGAGAAAAGACAGTATCTTCAACAAATCATGCTAGTCAAACTGATTTGACTGCATGTAGAAGAATATAAATAGATCCATATCTATTGTAATAGATCTAATGTAAATATGGACCTAATGTAAATAGGCCCATATCGCTCTGCACAAAACTCAACTCAAATACATCAAGGACCTCAATATATGATCAAATACACTAAAATATGGTAGAAGAGGGGGGATAGTATTGAACTCTGTGGCACGGGATACGGCTTTTTGAACAGGACACCAATAGCACAGGTACTGTGACCAACAATTAATAAATGGGACCTCATGAACCTGAAAAGCATCTTTTTCACAAAAAATAGCATTCAGGCAAAGTGGAAACCACAGGATGTAAAAAGAGTTTTATCAATTATAATTCTGATACAGGGCTCCTATCTAGAATATATAAAGACATTTCATTGATTTGGGCACTTAGTCTTCAATGAAATGTCTTTATCAAACCCCTCCCCTCGAGGATCAGGGATCTATGCAGAAGAGGAGACAGAGAGACTATGAGAGACAAAGGTGGTAAATGACTCCAAGAACACGGAGTCTTTCAGGCACAAGGCTAATACACGTAAGAAGTCACAAACACTGTTACAGCATGCACAGGTTCAAATGAGAATAGCTAAGAAATGGAAGCAGTCTATTTGTCCTTTAACAGATAAATGGATGATGAAAATGTGGTACATATACAATGACTATTATTCGGTTGTAACAAAAAAGAAAACCATGCAATTTGCAAGTAAAATAGGTGAAACCAAAAATTATTATATCGAGTAAGGTAACTCAGACCCTAAATGAAAATGCTGCACATTTTCTATTATTTTGGGGTTCTATCTCTAAACTGTTGGCTATGAGTATATAATCTAGAATAACTACAGAAGCTGAGAAAGTAAACCATGGGTGGATGGGCAAGGAGCTCTAGAGAGGGAGCTGGAGGGACAGAGATAGTATGAAGGAGGAAATGAGAAAAATGGGAGGGCTTTAAACAGGAATGGAGAGGAAGGGCAATACAGAAGAGAGGGAAGGAAGAGGGATAAGGATGTTTGAAAATGCATAGAAAATATACATTATTTTACATTTTTCAAAATACATATAGCAAATATGTGTATGCACACATATAGTTTAAATAAAATTATACAGCTTGCTGTGTTATTGTTCCCTACAGGAGTTGTAGACTACTTAATAAAGCCCCAGGGCCAGGACTGGGGAACCTTTCTTTGAGTTATTGGTCATGGGAGTCCAAGGAGACTTAAAATAATATGGGCTCTTGTCATTGCACATGGTTGCCTCCCAGAACTTGAAGGTAAGACCTTATTGTTGAAGACACTATATACTTCAGACAGAGGACTTGGCAGAATCAAGTGGAAACTGGCCTAGAAGCCTTTTCCCTGAGGACCAGCTCTTAGACTATCTTAAGGTGCCACGTAAGTTGCCAGAGAAGAAAAGCAATAAAGAGTTCCAGCCAGCTGTAAGGCTTAGGAACCACAACAATGGCCATCACAGCAAGACAACACCAATGGTGCAATAGTGGCTTCTACTGGAAGTAACCATCAGTCATTTAGTTTTACTTAAGACTCACTTAGCAGGAGGAAATTCATGCCTTACATTGTAAATATGACCAACTGGTGAGGTCATGGACCCTAGAAAATCTACTATCATCACTTTCTTAAACCAGTTTAATTCGTAACTGCATCTAGAATACCCATCCTTATGCCCACAAGTAATCATATTTTAGCCCGTCATCAAAGAAGCTTCTTTTTGTAGAAGATGAGACCACTACAGAAGTCTGTAACTAGTTAAAATGAAGAAGACAAGCAGCCGTGAGGTGTCCAACTCTAAGTTATACAATACAAACTCTACACTTAAGGCCCATGGAACATTGTGGAAGAGTGGGCAGAAAGACTGTAAAAGTCAGAGGACAAGGATGTGTGGTGGGATGCAGTGTCTTATGTATCTACACCTTGACATATTAACAATATTGCTGCCTAACCAAGACATGCACACTGACAGCACATGTAACTGTAGAAGGGAGACATCTCAGAAAGTTTCACACCCAAATTAATAGCTACAGGCAAGTAAGGGCTGCTAAGAGAGGGAATAACAGTCTTGTGCAGGGATAAGACCTCTAATAGGTTATGTAATTTAAGTTGTTAGTCCTAAAAACATACATGCTAGCAACAGTAAATGGATATATTGGAGTGGGGAGAAAAAGGAAGAAATGATATAAATACAGTACCTGTATGAAATGCTAAAGTAAAAAAAATTTAAAGAGAAAAAAGCGATTAAAAAAGTAACTTAAGAGTATGGTGCTACTCATCCTTGCATGGGGGAAGTGGAGGTGGAGGTCAGGTTATGGACATTCTCAGCAGATGTATAATGAGTTCCAGTAGCACCTGGGTGGCATAACACCTTGTCTCAAAAAATAAAAATAAAAAAGGAAAAGAAAAGAAAATCAACCAAGTACTGATGGGAAATACATGGTTTTCTTATTGCAATAAACATACTAAAACATTTAAAAACAACAACCCGCTGTCAAATGATATAAAAATTTATAAACATCTCCACAAAAATATTGATAAAGCAAACTGTTTTTTTAAAATATACTAATATAGTCTCAGGACCTTGAGGAATTCAGTACTAAACTTAATGGAAAATAGAAATGAATTCAGTAAATATACATTGAGGCTTCCACTTATACAAGGCATTGTGCTAAGTTCTTTAAGTGCCACACAGATAAG
Source organism: Ondatra zibethicus (assembly GCA_004026605.1). Taxonomy (NCBI): domain Eukaryota; kingdom Metazoa; phylum Chordata; class Mammalia; order Rodentia; family Cricetidae; genus Ondatra; species Ondatra zibethicus. Next base: position 21,183 of record PVIU01007254.1, on the reverse strand, counting down.
TTAAGACATACAAAATCTGGATGCACTCCTCCAAATTGAACATTGTAGGGAAGCTATACCAATAAAGGTAACTCTTGTATTAGAATAAAAAGGAAGTGCAAGGGGATGCACAAGCAGTGTTCTAACTATCAGTGGGCTGATCAAAGGCACTCATGTGTTGACTTGAGTGTCAGCATCAGGGACAGATGTTTGCATCAATTTTCTTGAGAGTGTCCATATTTTTAAAATACAATTTTATTGGAAACCCTACAGTATTGTATTTCCTGTGTGTGTGGACAAATATGTGTGTGCATTCACGTGTGAATGTGTGCATGTGTGTATATGTCCATGTGTAGGATAAAAGTTGACATTGTGTCTTACTCTTTGCTCTCCAACTTTTATTTTTGAGGCAGGGTCTCTCAATGAACCTAGAGTTTACTGGTTGGCTAGGTTGGTTAGCCAGCGGGCCCAGGGATCCTCTTGTTTCTACCTCCCAGTGCCGGTATTATAAGTGTGCATTGTGCTAGCTTTAAATAAGAGTGCATGGGATATCAATTCAGGTTTTCATGCTTGCATGCCAACTACTTTTCCAACCGAGTCATCTTCTTAGCCCTCGGAGTGCCCAGATTTTTTTGATGAGTCACTTTAAGCATGCTATAATGTATTGTGGGCAGAAAAGTCATTAGATGTCACAGAACCCTACTTCTTGCAGTGGTTTCTCCTGGGGAACTGCAGATGTCTGAAGTCTTCCTTCTTTCTCACTGTGATTTCTCAGTTGTGGACATTCTTTAAAGGGCCTATTTGAGAGAGAAAATAGTTGATGGTCCTGGAAGAGAGACACTTTTGTGTGCATCAAAGCAGAGATGCTTAGTCTCTCGGGCCTGAGCAGTGCAAACAGACTGGATGATGCTCTTGTGCCTTCCTCCTGCATAGGAAAATGTAGGCATGTTCATGTCACCCGAAATTCTGTTTAATTTTTCTCTTAATTATTGATTTTGAGCCAATTGCAGGAGACATTATCATGCAACACATTTAGCCTGCGATTAATTTTTTTTTTTAAGAAAAAGGCAGCATCATATACAACCCTCATAAGGTCTGGGTTACAGTTCTCAACATCCCTAAAGGTGAGGGAAGGTGAGTGTGCTTTTTCAATGACAGCCTGGTAACTCCTACTTTCACGCCTCTTGTGTGAGACTGCTTAGTGCTGGATCTTACTCCCTTCCCACAGCAAGCCCAATCATATTCCTAATTGCAATAATGTCTGGTATCATTTTGCCATTGTCACTGTCCCTGCCTGATGCTCCCTCTCGCTGGCAGATGGCCTCTTTGTGGCTTTGACTTCAACTTCCCTTTTCCTGGCTCTGAATTCCCTTTGTGAAGACTCCTGCTCCTGCCCCTGGGAGTCAGTGTCTAAGGGAACTGACTGCAGATTGAGGCCTTCGCTCCCTCTCCTGCTCAGCGCTCCATATGCAGCTGGACAGCTGAGCGGAGTGTTGTGCCTGAATGTCACCAGCAGCATCTGCCACTGGGTTTGGTGCTATTCTACCCACACAGACTCTAACTCTTGGCATCCTTATTTGTGCTAACGACACCAATGTTTTCTCTGTCATTTGGTGGTTGTGGAATCCTTCCCGCCTCCAGTCATGAAGTCACCGATTCCTGGCTCATCTCTGCCAGAAGTATTTGTAACTTTGTTTCTGACAGCAGCAGCTGAGACTCAACTATCCTTGCACAGTTCTCAGCGACATAGCACTCACAGGTCATCCATAGTGATGTCACTGATACCCAGCGCTTCAGACACTGCTGTGTTCCAGTGTAGCTGTCAAACTAAGAGCACTGTCCCAGCTCTTCCCCCTGCTCCCCAGGTAGAATAGTACAGTAGCTGCTGATCCCCAGTCAATCTCCCAGTCTCACTGTGTCAAATGACATCCCATTGAAACCAGTCTGATCCCATTAGTCTGAGCTCAAAAACCCTTCAGTGGTTCATTATGGTGAAAAAGCTCCAGTCGTTCATGGTGTTTCCAACATCATTGCTTCCAGTAATCGGCCTCGGCTGCAGCCAGTAAGAATCATTCCAGTTTTAAAAGGTGGCAGCAGTTTGGCCTGTCCTCCTAAGCTTGGGCTGAACAGGTATTGCTTGCCTTGACCATACTGTCCTTCCCTGCCTTTCTTTCTCCCTCCCTCTCTCTCATCCACACCAAAGCACTAATATATCGACTGTACATTGAGATTGGCAATGTGTGGAGAAAAACTGGTGAGAATGGCAGGGAAAAAAATCATTTCTCAAAGAGGTTAGAAACAGTGAAATTTAAGTTTCTGGAAAAATGCCAGTCTTTGTGAAATAATCCTCTCCTGATAGTCCTCTCTCTATAGCCTCAATACAGGGAAGCAATCTCCATTACAGGATTTGCAGTAGTCTGATTGGATAACAGTTGCTGAGGCATGTGTGTTTCTTTTGTGCTAGGTTACAAGCCCCACATCTCATGGGACTCTAAGTATCTCAACATTAGCCTTTATGACAGGAAGCATGGCACTGCTCATGAGTCAGAAAAATGGGAAGGCATCATTCCCCAGTCTGAATGTGAGTGTGGAGCATGCCCGAATCACACAGACAGCAGAGGGTACACGGCACGTGAGGCTCACACATGTGCTCACCAGAGCGGTAACATAGTGTCATCTTAGGCAACGGAGATGTTAGCTGAAATCTGAGGTTCATTTTAACATGATCAGGATAAGCATTTTCTCCAGATGACTCAGATTTCTGACCTCAGAACAAGGAGGATATTATACTCCAGGCCATAATTCTAAGCTGGATATTATTGCTTTTAATAATGAAAATTCTCAAACAGTTATATCTACTCTTTTTATGTCTGTGAATTCTGGCAAATGTTTAAGGTATAACCATCACCACAATCAAGAGAGTAGACAGCTCTTAATTGACTGCCTTTTTGGCTTTTTACTTCACTGATATTAAATACACATTGAATAAAAACCATGTTTCAAACTTGGGATCTGGTTTTTGTCCAGGCTAATGACATATAATACTAAACTGTTTGGAAACACTGAGCAGCAACAGGGAGCCACAGGTCAGTCAGCTTTGTAAGCAGGGGAGGGAACAGCCAATACTCTGCTTACTCTACACTGTAAGTCAAGATAGCTGCTCAGTTAATGCGCTAAATACATTTCACTCTAATACTGATTTAGCTTAGATAGATCTTCATAACTGCATAGAAATCTAGGGGCCCCTGCAGTTCCAGAACCTCAGATAACCACTATCAAAAGAAGAGAGTCCCGATGACTTATGTTCTTGATTATACTTGTTGTCAGGGTTTTTTCAGCATGCCCCGCCCTCTACCTTTGCCAGAATAACCATAAAATTTGAAAACTTCATCTTTTTAGACACACACACACACACGAAGGTAAAACACTGATACACATTAACAAATATAAATCCTTGAAAAGTTATGGTAATACAAAAGGAAATAGTATTAAGTTATTAAACTATATCATTTCATTTTCCCTTTTTGTGGCAGGGGCTTAGAATATGTGTTTTCCTCTATTCATACAAAAAATAATAGACTGTGGTAGAGGAGGTAGTTCAGTGGGAAGAACGTTCATGAGGACCTGAGTTTAAATCCCTAATATCTGATGTGAAAATGTGAAAAGCCAGGCATAGATGCTGCAGCTCCAGTATTGGAGGGCAATCACATTGACCCTGAGATCTCACTGGCCAGAAGTTTAGGCAAAACTGTGAGCTTCCAGTTCAGGGACAGACTCTATTTCAAGGGAATGATGGTACTAACAACAGGGAAGGCAATAGATGTCTTGCTTTGGATTTTGCATGCAAGCTTATCCGCACGCTCATTTACAGAGATGCATGCATGCACATGTGTGCGTGTGTGCACACACATGAATTCACAGACACACACACACACACACACACACACACACACACATGCACACCAAATAACTAGTTTTGGAGTCTGGTTCATGCTAAGAGAACAGAAAAATTGCCAAAATAATTTGTACTTTGGTTCAATAACTAGACTTAAAAACTATTCATAATAGGGATTGATGGCATAGAAAAATAACCACAGCACTCAGGAGACTGAGACAGGGGATATGCCTGGAGTTCTACACTGTCTGGGCTACAAAGTAAGTTCAAAGTTAACATAGGTTACATGGTAAGGCCCTGTCTCAAAAATAATCAACCCACTTACCAATCAGCACCCAAAGTACCAGATTTGACCAGTTCTTCCTTTAGAACATGCCCTAATTCAGGCTAACTGAAGAGTTATGTATACTTACGATGAAATATAACATTAAAAATGTGCAAGAAATTCCAATTAATCAGGCTTATCACAATGTGTTTCCAGTGAAGAGAGAAATTCTCCTGTGAGTGTTTTGCTTTTCTTTGTCTAAATTATTGATATTTCACTTTCTTTGTTAGAATTCACCCCTTCAAGACAGGCATCTTCTTTTCATTTGGTCCTCTCCACACTGGCGCGCAAATTAGTCCTCCCTGAACATAAGTTGAAATCAGTTAAGTACAAATTTTGGCTTCCTGTTGTTCACAAAAAAGAAAAGAGCAGCAGTATGTAAGCAGGCAACCACAAAGGCCAGTGTCCTCTCCTGCTCTTCTCACTATTGCATTGAAACTCCGGCAGGAAACCACAGCGATTTCCTCTTCACCAATTCAAATCACAGGAATCGCCAGCCATTGTAAAGCAGATATGCTCTACACGGATGCTCACGAAAATGTGTGTTCACTGCGTTTGGGAGCATCTGTATGGTTGGAAATGTTCCCTGAGGGCAAACAACCCTAATAATAGTTTCACCTTAACCATTTATTGTGTATGTGTGTGTGTGTGTGGGGGGGTAATTTATGTGAAAAAAGCAATGAAATACTACTGAAATCTAGCTCCTGTTTCAATGTCGCTGATCTTTTTAACATTCCAAGAAACCAATGTGCTAAATTTTCACGTGTCTTGACCTTGTAAAATCTCCAAGTGAACGAATTACGTTACAACCCTAAATCAACACCAGTTTCTCCTACAGTGTCTAAAGTGGCTTCAGAGTCTCTGTGTCTAACTGTGAGAATAGAGCCCTTTTGTCCGTGCTCATAATACCTTCCTTCAGAACACACCTTGAGGTTTGTGATATGAGTATCTTATAGTGCATGTTATCAATGGAGGGACTTCCTACCAAAGATCTCTAAGTATTCAGGAAGGACAAAGAAAAGATTATGGCAGAGGTCCAGGGCTTTCAAGGGCTTTGTCTTCAGCATGAATGGCAGATGTTCAGCACTCACAGAACACTGCTGATGGCAGCTAGGAGTTCTGCAGCTTCCCTATGTATCTACGCTGCCTCAAGCTGTGGTTCTCAACCTTCCTGAGGCTGTGACCCTTTAATACAGTTCCTCTTGTTGTGGTGACCCCCAACCATAAAATCATTACCATTGCTACTTCAGAGCTGTAATTTTCTGCCATTATGAGTTGTAAGGTAAACACCTGTGTTTACATTCTGATGGTCTTAGGTGACCCTGGTGAAAGGATCCTTCCACACCTTCCTAAAGGGGTCACAACCCTCAGATTGAGAGCCTCTGGCCTAGAGCAGAAGCACTCCAAGGAGTATCTCCTTAAAAATCTACCTATAAGTGAACAAAAGCAAGCTTACTGGTGAGCAGAAAGATGTAAGTAAGGGTATATGGTAAGTAAGGGTATATAGTAAAAAGGATGTGTCTTGGAAAAAGTGGGAAGGGCATCTTAACTCCATGAACACGGAATATGGCTAAAGCACAAACCCCGATGGACTGGGTGAAAAGGAGCAGGCATTGGAGCTGACATCCACAGCAGGAACTGAACGAACATCAGGTTCTGAGGCACACAGCATGGCCTCCTGTGCCACGTGCATATTTCCATTACATTGATCTTCTTTTAGATGCTACTTATCTAAATTAATTTTTACTGAATATTTTTATTTCGTAGACTTTAGCTACTGACCTATTTAGAAAAGATTAGCCTATGCAGAAGGAATTTCATCCGTGGCATCATAGGTTTGGCATCCAGTCAGATGTTTTTAGAAAACATACTCATACTTTCATAACGGTTAAACTTAGAAGGAAACTCGTGACTATCTAAGTTCATTTCACAAGCCACTCTGGAAGTCTCCAGACACAACAGAGCATAGTCCTTGCCACCACCCCCTGCAACAGAGAGGGTTTTTTGACATGGTAATGATGGTGAAAGGCTTCCAGAGGAACAGAACAAGGCCAGCCCTGAGGAGAATTCCCTTAATTATTTATTTACTAGGAAAATATCAATGACTTTTAAGAATAGTTAATTTTCATCTTTGAAGTTGACAAAGATCGATATATTTCAATTCCACTGCTGCATCAGAAACATAGCATGGGGGTGGTGAAGTAGCTCGCTTCATGGATGAGGCCCTGGTTCGACAGGGAGTGCCATAAAGAACAATGATAATGAGGACCTTAGCATTTGCGTGGCATCAGAGAGTTTAAAGGGTATCTTCAGCCTCTCATGCATACAGTTTTCTTTTTTTCAGTTGTTTTCACACAGAACACTTAGCTACAAGCTATCATAGGGCATTGCTTAACATTTCTGAGTAATGAACATCTAAGATTAAAAGAGCAATCTCGGAAACACCAGTTCTATAAATAGTTCCTAAGTCCAAAGTCCACGGCAAGTTCAACAAAACACAGGCCTGGCTTTCTCTTGCTGTGCATGTGAGTGTTCACGTGCTTGCGCACATGTGTGTACTGCCTGCGCACGTGACTATAGAGAATGTACTTAGCTTTGCTTTTGAGAAACAAAGAAATGTTGTTTGCTGAACATATGTGTTACCTGGATATTCTGATAAAGTCATGTTTGCTGGTTTTATTGCCTATACAATGATTTACAGACTTAAAAGGCTTGTCCTGGAACTTACCTGTTTATTAAAAACTATGTCTAATATCTATTTCAGAAGTTTTCACATTTATTTTTAAAGTACCATGAAATGAAATTCAAGTTGGGAGAAGTCTATCCATTAAATCCTGGTTAGTCATTCCTATTGATAATTTTCGAGGGTCAGCTCAGCAGGGCATCTGGAAGCCAGCTTTGCCACTGGGTGACTCTGAATAGATAGTATTTTCTTCAGTAGAGTTTGCTGAACCTGTTTCCTCATTTTTTAAATGGAAGCATAATAGGGTAACCTTCTAGCTTTCATGAGAAATGGGTTCAGCAGAATGATACCAACAGGGAATCTGGAAGGGCAGTTTGAGAGTTGTATGAGTTGTAATCTTTGTCATCCATTTCTTAAAAAGTAGATGGATAAAATATAATACACAGCCTTCTCCTACTTCCTGGAGTCAACACGGCTGAGTGTCTGCAAGGTTCCTCTCAGTTCCTGCTCCCTCTTCACTCCTTCTCCCATCTCCCCCACAGGTCTGTTTGCTCTTTCACACAGAAGAGGCACCCTGCCGTTAGCTTCCTCTCTTGCTTTTTGGGTGATAAGGCAAGGACACCTTCCCCTCAGTTTTCATTAGAAATGGGAACAATCACCCTTGAAAATTCCAGAGGTGAGCATTATTAGGTCAGTTACCAGGTTTGTGGTCTGGAGAGGAGAGTCACAGAAAAGTGATTGGTAGCACCAAGTTGGGACTCGGGGCATGGGGAGGGCAATGCAAGAGGGTCTGAGGCATTTGAAAGAGCAGCTAAGGGAACAGCTGGACATTTCCAGCATTCTGGAATGGGAGCCCCAATAATGAGGCTCTAGGGTAGAGACTGTCCCCAGGTCTAAGCAATTATCCAAACCAATAGTCACTAACCACTCTATATTTACTGGAGGATCACCAGCAATTCTAGCAATGGTTTATCAGTATAATGAATCTTTTATAACATCTGTTATATTATTATCTTGATAATAAAATGATTTCTGTTATAATGTCACTCTTGCTTATCTTATTTGTAGCTATTTTCTTGAAGTTTCACCAAGGCTGTGACTCAGAAGAGACTTCCTGTGCTGAGGCCAGCCATCAGTAGAAACGGGAAGGTTTTTCTTCAGTCTGCCCCATTGCTCTCACTGTGCCTTGGTTTCTGGATTTTAACAGTTATAGAATAACTTTAACACACAGTTGAAGACATGTGTGTCTAAGGTCTTATTTCCTGAAACATTACGACTAGACAGAGAATTACTTCTGGTTTTCAGATTGACCTACTAGGGAAGAGAGGAACATGGGTGAAGCAAGCATGTAGTAAAACTAGGAAGATGCTCAGAAGCTAAGCTTAGTTGATGGTGCCTACAGAAGGAAGACACAGGCGACAGAGGCGGGGATGTTTGTTGTCAGACTTCTAGGGGAATTCCTGAGATCCTGGCTGGGAAAATGGCCCACTGTAACTTTGGTGAATCAGTTACTGGTAGCAGTATTCCAGGAGGCTGGGGATTATTTAAATGCTTAAGCTATTTCCTTCAACTCTAGATCCTCTAGCACATAGCCCAGGCTCAGTATACTTTGACTAATGACTAATGAATTGCACTTCCTCCAAGCAGGTCCTTCCCGAGTCACATTTTTAAAAGCCGGCTTCAGAATAAATCCACCAATGCTTTTCTTTAATCTATAAAGGCTAAGGAGCCGACATATCCCTAGTCCATCCTGGCTTACATTATTACCTCCAGGTGCCCTCCTCTCAGAAGTCACAAAACCCACAGGGGTAGTCGCTTATTCAGCCATCACTACAGTTTCAAACATCAAAATAATCAGTAGGAGATCTAGAGATCACTTTCTTACAGAAATATTAAACTTACATTACCTTTACTAAGAAAAAAAAACTATTTCTTAAGAATTTTATGATCATGAGCCTACATGCTATCAATGCATCTCAGAGTGCATGACACCAACAGTTACACACTTCCTATGGCGCAAGGCAATGCTGCTGCTTCTGCAAAGAGCCCGAAGTGGCTGTAGTACTGTGTCCTCTGTTCCCTTCAAATGATGCAATTCTCAGCACCATCTTCCTGGCATGAAGCTACTGCAGCACCGACACTTTTAGGATTAATAATTAGATGAGGGGATGCTTTTAGAAAGAAGGTAGGAGGTCTGATGTGGGGGTGGCTTATGAAGTGCTCACACAGAAGGAAAGCTGAGGAAGGACGAGAGACTTCAGAGCTATTGAGGCAGCCTTTGCTTCCAAAAGGTTGGTCTGGGATTCTCATCCTGTTGTCTCAAAGGGGTGCATTTTAGTCAGCAGAGTGCCTAAGGAGAATGAAGTCCTGGTTTTGATTCCCATCACCACAGAAAATCTGGTCAGGGCAGAATATACAACCCAACATTCTGTATGTAGAGGCAGGAAGCTCAGAAGTTCAAGGTCACCTCCAACCATACAGCAGTTAGAGCTCAGTCTGGGATACAGGAAACCTTGTGTTAAAAACAAAAACCAAAAAAAAAAAAAAAACAAAATAAGCAAAGGGGCATCTGTCTTTATTTGCAACACAAATTCATTAATCCTGACAAAGTCACTTCAACTCTATCCCTCTATCCATATCCACAGCACAATTCTGAGGTCCAGTGACAAGCATATTAGTAATCAGCTTCAGAGAAGGGTCATATGCAGGGGCAGTAATCATCTTAGAGAATTTATCGCAGCTCACAAGGCCCGGCCAGGAACAGGGATATGCATCCATGCTACTCTTGGAAGATTAGTTCAAGTACCCCTACTCCAAAGAGCTTTCAGAAGGCTATGCAAATATGGTATATAAACAACATATGATGTTGTATGTAAGCATCAATGCATTTAAAATTATGTAAAGCAATTCAAATGGCTCTTTCAGAGGAAGAAAAAGTAAATTATTGTAAAAACTGATAATGATTTCAGTTTCAGCACACTTAAAATCATGTAAGCGACCAATCAAATAAACAAACAAAACTCCTCTACTCCTACTAGCAGACTAGGTCAACTCAACTTGCATTTATTAAGCTTTTACACAATCTACATATTTTGAAGACGGGAATTTTGTAAGCTCACCCGTTTAACAGAGTTAGCCGAGACATGGAAGTTTAGAGACCTGTGGCACCTTTGGAACACCTCGTGCAGAGTTCCAAGACTCATACCTGTGAGTCCTAAGTGCATTTCAGAATAAAGCGGAAGGGGTGAGCACAAGCGACTTACAGGAAACGCCAAGGTCACAGGGGCAGCAGGGGGAAGTGGAGATTGTAATAAAGTTACCACAGGTAGCACAGGCAGCTGTTTTGTGCCTACCCAGAGAATGTGGGCCGGTATTTCATGTTTTTATAATAGATTTCATTTTTGAATGTTGACTTAGTGAAAATAATCAAATACCTGCAGGCTAAGATGCTTTTGCTGGCCTGCTAACTGATGGGTTTAATTTTCTAAGCTGGTACCTATCCGGGTCCGCAAAGCTGAGGCCCATGCTGTGAGGATCCCTGAAATGCCGTCATCTGTTCTAAGAAGCAATGTAAAGACAAGAAATCATGCCGAGGTGGTGGGTATTGCCAAGCTGGTTCACACCTACTCATAGCTCAGCCTCTTCCCCCAACTGACAAGTTTCTGCTCTCTGACTGCTTTCAGAGCATGTTCAATATGAAAACAAAACCAACCTTCACTTAAAACTCTATTTATTTCACTATTACTTCATTTGGCTTTCATTTTTAAGGAGAAATAATTTATAGAAGAGTTTTTAAAGGGCATTCTTAAATACTGATATACTAAGCACATGTGAAAACGTTCATGCTATATATTTAACAATTTCATACACAGTGCTCAATAATCAAGGAGGGTTTGTGGAAATAGCAAAGCTTCAACCTATGATTGAGTGCACTGAGAAACTGACTTAGAAGAAATGAACATTTATTTCTAAATGCCATACAGCAAAGGCAAAGACCAGATTTGAACAAAGTGGAACCCACAGTGAACAGCGCTTGTAAATTTTTGAACAATTTACAAAAGCTTATCATGGGAAAGCACACTCTTATCACAGGCTAACACAGAATGGGAACAAGACATCTCTAATTTGGTATCTCTTTCCTAAAGAAGCACAATTCAGAATGAAAATCTGGAAGCAATGCCAAATTCTGCAGCTTGGAGAATTTGTATAGAGTACTCACTAAGGGGAGTGCATGAGCAGAGCCGATTACACTTCAGAAATCAGTGGTCCACAAGTGCTGAAATGAGGATGCTCTGGTTACTCAGGAAACAGAGTTAGCACACGTACTCTGCTCTCTTAATGATTACGTGTAAGCAAATTTGCATCCGTTATAAAGAACTTCCCATTACATGATATGCTTACTTAACGTTTAGGCTATTTATAATCAATAGGCCTGAAAAATAATCAGGAATCTATCAGTATCTTATTCTTCACAAACTAGATCTCCCACTTCAGTGGTTTGTTTGCTGTATGCTTAAAATATCTTGTCCGAATCTTCCTTTTCCTTCAGAAAAATGCTAGATGTAAATGTGAGTTTTGAAGGAGGTTTGGATCTGTGATAGTTGCCACTCCTTAGCAACACTACGGAGGTCCCAGAGAAGCCTGGGACTTGGTCTTCTGGTTTTTGTTGTTGTTGTTTTGTTTTGTTTTATGGATTTCTTAGCTCTGAAAGCCTCACGGTTGTGAATCCTGACTACAGCCAACTTCCCAGCAGCAGCAAGAGTGGCACACATCGTCTTTAGGATCCAGGATTAAACATTCCCGATGGAATGTGTTATGCTCCACACCATCCAGCTGATCTCCATAGTTTTACTAACACCTGGAACTATAGGGCCAGAAGTTTTCATGGCTCTTCCCATACACTGCCCTTAGTGAGCACACTATGCAAATTCTCGATGCTGCAAAATTGGTCATGGCTTCCAGATTTTCAGTCTGAATTGTGACTCTGTAAGAGAGAGATACTGCATAAAACAGAGGTTTTTTTTTTTTATTGTTGTTCATTTTAGCTTGTGATTTAGAAAGGCATATTTCACTCACCCTCAATTTGGGAGGAAAGACTACATGTTAGGCTCTTCCACCTCCAACGAGGGGACTCTGACAGCACACACCATCACTACCACTGGCCACCCCCTCCCATGCCCTGCTGGGCCCTGCGCCTGGGCTGTAACCTAACATGACTGAAGAAATGCTACAGACTCACAGGGACTCTGCTATTACTATATAATGGTCCAAAATATGCCTATCAGAATCTTTTGGGAGCCTTAAAAAAATTACAGGCTTCTAAGCACCTCTGGATTTGGGATTAGGAACTAAGACATCATTTCATTTAGCTGTCTGTTATTGCTATCTGCCCTTCATGATCTGGTCCTAAGTTATGGCTGGCTTCAAAATAAGACCATCTAATTATAAGCTTGAAGACTGGAGTGCAGTTTCTATGTTGCTAACTCCAACACATGCCCAGGTAAAAATCAATGAGTGATTTTCTTACTGGCATTCAACACACGGAGTCATTTAAGCTATAAGATTATATAGACACGTCCCCATTTAATTCAAGAATGTCTTTCCAGTTCAAATGCAGCCTTCAATGTTATCATCCCAAACCTAAATGGAATGCTACGCTGTCAGATTACCACTAATCTAAACATTCAGCTATAGGAAAAGTACAATGGAGTAGGGAAACACTGAAATCCTCATACCTTGACTCCAAATCAATGAACTCATGCTGGTGAATCTGTATGGCCTAGTGCTGTTGTTCTGAGTAAAGGCATAGCTTCATTCAGAGGGGATCAATATCAGATTTATTCCAGAGTGGAGATAGCAAGAGATGGGAGAAAGTCAAATTGTTTTTAAGGGTACTAAAACTTTTTCCTGTGACTTTTTCTCTTCACAATAACCATTAAGCACCCACAACAGAGCACGACAGGTACAACTGCCCTTTTTAAAATTTAAATCTTATCACTTTTCCTTCCTTCCTTCCTTCCTTCCTTCCTTCCTTCCTTCCTTCCTTCCTTCCTTCCTTCCTCATTTCCTTCCTCCCTCCCTCCCTCCCTTCATCCCTCCATTTCTTCTTCCTTCTCTCCCTCTCTCCCTCCTTCCCACCATCCCTCCCTTCCTTTCTTGAGTATATGTCTGGCATAGGGAATACACTCCCTGGAGGTTCCCTCCTTCCAGTAAGTGGGAATAGAATCGGTCATCAGGCTCAGAGGCAAGTGTTTTTATCCACTGAGCTATCTTGCCAACCCAAGATGTTTATGTTTCACACAAACATATTTAAACATTAAACTAAGATGACAGTCACAACACAAAACAACCAAAGGAAAGAAAATATGGCCGATGGTGTGCTTTCCTTTGGGGTTGTGATTGCTTAGTGATGGTGCCCAGCCTGGGATTCTGTTCATGATGGGTGCTTGCTGTTTGAACGTGACAATCCCCTGACCACCCCCTGTCCCCTCTGTTCCAGTGCTTGTAGATGTGTTCTGAGAAATGAGTCATGCTACGTGTTGGTACATCTTGTCAATAGTCAGTAGTTCAATTATCATATTCAACTGAATCTAGGTCCTGCCAGGAAACAACTGCAACAGGAAAAAAAATATGGCAGGAAAGGACAGGTTCATGCTGTAATGACCTTTCTATCTAGATTTTCCCGAAATTGGAAGTATTAAGAAAAGAAACTTTAGCTATAAAATGACCAACAACATTAAATGCTATATATTCAGCAATAGAGAATAAGATAGCAGTTATAGGGAAATGGGGAGGAATGGAAAGGTATAGGACAAATGACACATAGCAGAAGACCTGTAGGAAGAACAATTAAAGTTCTTGGGTATAACATGAAGGCTGTCATTAATGACAGTGTGCAGTCATTCAGAGTTGGCTATATTAGTGAGTGTTGCTGTTGCCAGGTAGAGTGGCCTGGGGATAGAGAGCAGGCAGTGAGAAATGAGAACTGGGAGAATGATTCATATGTTGATGGTTTCTCTATAGTAAACATCTATTTTCTACACGTCTACGTACCACCCTTTTCTCACTACCCACTCGAATCCAACCATTGTTCGCAAACTAACTCAAGCTGCAACCCCTCACTGAAGCCTTTTGGATGGATTCTGCACTAAGGACTGTGTCCTCCGGATTTCTGTTGACACATTTGGTCAGTTCCCAGGTGTTATCTTCTCAGTGATGCAGCTCTACTGCTCAGGACAGTGCCTAAAAGCCTGCATGGTGATCTTAGTTCAACTCTTGCATCTTGTAAACCTAAAGCAGTAAGTAGCAGCCAGATGAGTCAGGACATGGGAAGCAGGAGCATGCATTTACATTATGGTTCATTACGTACTTACATAAAAACAAACCATTTAAAACTCTCCTGGGCTGCATCTATCTTTAAATGTTATCCCTGGTGTATTCAACAATAAAAATGCTGATCCTATTCCCTAAACTGATTCCATGGTCATGTTGTCCTTGAGGTTTGAAATGCCCAGGTCTAGGAGGTTGCTTACTAATCACTATATGGTTGATATAATTATATCTCTCGTTTAAAAATTAACACAAACCTCTATGTGTCTTTTGGGATTTCTTTGATCCATTTTCCAGAGATAATTGTTATTTGTTGATTGCATTTGTCTTATGCAGTCATTTTAGGTATTTAAATGCTTTCTGTAATCATTAGTATCCATCCTTTATCCCTGAGTTCTGTTATAAAAATAAGATTTCCAAGCTGGGTGTGGTAGTGCATGCCTTCTTTCATTGAACTTGAGAGGTTGAGGCAGGGGGATTGTGAGTTTAAGGGCAGTCTGTGATACAGAGCAAGACCACGTCTCAAAACAAATGAGTAAAGAAGTAAATAAATTAAATTAAAAGTAAAACCAGGAAAGATTTCCCGCATTTCTAAAATTCATTTCTATAAACTCAATCTCTCCTCCTTCCTGGGCCTTTACAATGTAACAAGCGGTGATGGACACTGGGGATGAAGCAGCTGAGGCGCAGAAAGTCACGGCTTACTCAAAGGCCCTTCTCTCCCCTAAGCAGACAAATATAAATTAAACTAGCTATGAATTGCCGATCTTGTAAGCATATAGATGTGAGTAAGCACAATCTTGAACAGCTCTGCTATGAATGGATTCGTTGTTTCCAAACAGAAGAGTTTCCTGAAGGCTGAGGTAGAAGCCCTTCAGGACTGAGCTTGGCAATAGACGGCTGCACCCTTCTTTCTCCCATCTTCTACCTTTAGAGACTCCCATCCCAGGATTGCCTTCTGAGGCATCTGCTTACTTAAGGCCCTTCCCTCTCCCCTTAATCACAGCTCTCATTGGTCTGGTTCCTAGGAAATTTGCCTTGTGCTCCTCACCTCCTCAACCTGACCACTGAAGCTCCTTCCCACAGTCCCTTAGGTGTCCTCGCCTGTCTCTTCATTAAGTGCTCTAAGCTCAGACTGAGTCTTATTTATTCTTGTATTTCACATTCAAGGGCAATGCCTTGTTCAAGAAAATACAAGTTGAGTACATGAACGAGCACATGACTGGCTGGCTGAATGAAGGAGAGAGTGCAGAAAGGGCAGAAGCAGCCGCCATGGAGAGCCCCAGTGCAAGCTGTGTGGAAAATTGTGCCTTCCCTGTCTGAAGCTAGTATTCTATCATTTTAGGAGTCTATGACTGATATTTAACGACTTCCTGGTAAGTGGCAGATTTTGTGACAGAACTCCAACAGTGAAGGATAGCTGTACCTAAATGCATCTTTTAAAGTACATCTCAGGTATAATCAAGAACTAATAATGGATCTGGGAAAGTCTTCAAGGCAATTAGAACACTCAAATTTTAGTACATACTGCCGGAAGTATACTTCTTCACTAACTGAGGTTAACTGATTTAGCTAGTCCTTCACCCCTCCCCCTGTGAGTATGCCATGCCATACCACGTTCCCCACAGTACTTGGTGATTAGGTGACATCTCACCACACTGAAGCAGCAGGCTAATTGTGTCTCCTTGAGTTCTTGGCGTTCTAGTGACAGAACGTCTAGACTGGTGATAGCAATGGTGGTTACTACATTGTTTTCCTGTTTACGATCAATACAGTCTCCCCACTAAACACACATACACACACACACCACACCACACCACACCACACCACACACCACAAACTTGGAAAAAACTGAACAAATTCTTCCTTACTCTTCATCAATGAACATTCTCTATGTAAACTCTGGCCATCTGAGGCCACAATAGAGATTGTCTTCTTTGTACTCTGACTCATGTATCTTTCTTCCCACAACTGTTACTCAGGACAGGCCAATGGTGAACACAATGGAAAGGAAAGAGTAGTTTATAGCTGGAAAATAGGCTCTTTCGGGAGACGTCTGCTCAACCCATTATCAAGGTAAAATATGCAGAAGCACCAACAAGAGCAAACAAAAGCCCACGTAAGAGCTGTGTAAATATTTCATGAAGCTAAGCCTTAATCACTCTCTCTCCAAATCTTTCTGGTGTTGTAAACACTTCAGTTTCTTCCCGTTGTGTCATGACCCAGATTTCACGAAAAAAAAAATGAAATGAAAGCATGGACCTATGGATCTTGAACAAATGTGCTGTGAAAATGGAGGGAATTAGACACCTTCAGACAAGGTGGCTGCCAGCTGGGTGGCTTAAAGCTCCCTTCCTACAGCACCCACTCCAGTCTTTTGCCTTTCCCCCACCTCCTCAGTTGCTCTCACATCATCCTAACCTTGAACTGCCCACATGCAACCAGAGACTTTTCTTTACACCCCCTCAAAAGCCCCTGAAGCCTGATCTGCCTTCCCTCCACCCCAATTGACTTTCCAGCACCAAGTCTCCCCTCTCTCTCCTCTTTTGTCCAGTGTTTAAAAGCTTGCCTACGCCTGTCTTTCCCATCTCTCTGTGAAGCAAGATTTGCTGTGTACTGGAGGAACATCTCAGACCTTTGCTATATAATCTACCCGGAGAAGGGTTTATCACCCACTAGTCGCTGCCTTGATTTACTGTGGTTCCAAAGTTCACCTCTAGACGCTGATCATGCTCGACAATGATTTCCCTTTATCAGCCTCAGTCCAACCTTTCTCTTCTCTTCCTTCCTACCTCAAGAATAAATACATATGCAAATATATTAATAAATACATACACATGTACGCATGTAAATGGGGGAATAGTGCATATGACTTGGTTTTTGACCTTACAGGAAATAATCATAGGAAAATAATAAAAATGCCAAACACACGCACACACACACATGCACACACAGACAAACACGCCCCTCTTCGCATATTCCCTTTATGCATATCCTACTGATTAGGATTTCCGCGGCTTTCCTCTTTTACCTTTGAGTCAGAGCTTAGGGAGCAATAACCTTTCAGAGAAATACATCACCTCATCACCTGCGGGGAACATGGCCCTTCTTGGGACATGAGCAACAGGCAAAAAATCCACGACCAAAATGTGGGACCGAATTTCTCCTTCACCAGCACAGGGCACATTGCCAGCTCCTGTCCCAAAGGCTGGCCACTGGGCCAGGTGGCCGCGGGGGCGGCTCCTTTCCGGCGGCGGCGGGTTGCTTACCTGCTCCTGCGGGCTGTCCCTAGCTGAGCCGTTGCCTGCGCGGTGCTAGTCTTCCAGTCGCAGCAGTATTTCCAGTCCTGGCTCGGCCACACGGATGCTGGGGGGCTTGCCGCTGTTCTCTGCAGTCAGGAGCCAGCTCTGCGCGATCAGGAACTGAGACTACTATGCCAAGAGCTGAGGCGGAGCTGGAGCGGGGCGGAGACCAGCAGCCCCGCCGCTCGGCGCCAAGCCAGCGTGGAGGTGGAGTTCACGTGCTGGCAGATAGATCCGTGCCCGTCCTGCGCGCCCCCGTGGCCAGGCCCCAGCCGTTGAGTCCTGGCTGCAACTCCGCAGACTCCTTGCAAGGCGAACTCCGCCCTAGCCGGCCCGCTGGGCCACAGCGCTGGGAGCCTAACGCCCCAGGGAGTTCAGAGGACTAGACGGCTGAGATGCTGCAGTAGGGGGACAAGTGACAGATGGAAAGTTAAGAAGGAGATTAAGGAAGAGTGCTGGGGACCCAGAGCCACTCAGTAGGAAATCTGACTCTTACTCCCTCCAGCAGTTCACCATGCCCACTGACCGGGTATAGAGGACTAGGTGGCTCCTTATAAAGTCATGTACTGTGATTTGAAAGCAAGCAGACCATAGGAGTTTGGTATGTGTTGTAAAATGGACAGCATCAAAAGTATTTGGAATTGTCACTGCAACACGTTCGGGTCCCTCTCCCTTTAGACATAGCCCCTTTGTTCTGCTGTGGCAACACCAAATAGGTAGTGTGCAGTCTAGCGGCTGCTGTTAGATGATGCTAAATAACACCGCAAAGAACTATTATAACTGAGTATTGGTTTGCAAAATGTGCAGCTGTAATTCTCACAACTACTTATTAAGGGGGTGTTGCTCCTTTTAGCGCATCATGCTTTGAAACTTTGCTTGAGATTGGGATAGTGAGCAGCCTGGTTGAGGTTCCGACCCCTTGAAGCAATGGCCTCCCAGCTAGTACTCAGGGCTTTCACAGGGATCCAGTTGAAATGGCCACTATAGCCATTTCGGGCTCGGGGATCTGAGTTTTGAACAGAATTCCAGCTCAGGCCGAAAAGTCTCAGTCATTGGGCCAGGAGTTTAAATATGATTCTTTTATGTTAGTAGTAGATACTTCCTGAAGGTGGGTTAAGGACTTTCAGAAGTTATATCGTAGCTCCCGAGCAAAAAAGTGGAAAGCTGTCCTCGAGTCTCGGTTGAAGGAGGAAGGGAGTGCAAAGGTTGCAGTGGCCCCAGGTCACTCCTGAAGTAGCCGGCTCACGGGAGTGGCTGGAGTGCGGTTTGGTCTTCCCAGGTTCTTAGCCTTTTAAGCAAAGACTGAAAGTAAGGGCTCATACTGATTTGGAAACAGAGCAAAATAACTTTATTCAGGGGGAAGGGGCAGTGTAGTGTCGTACAGGGCTACACTGTCAAGACAGACAGTACAGCAGACCCAAGTGAGAGTTCTTTCTCAAAGCCACAGAAGGAAGGTGTGGACTAAAGGGCATAATTTGGGTGGTTCTCTATGTTGGTTGATAAATAGGTTGCATAGTCACTTCTTCTAAACATACTTCTTCCATATTCCCATAATTATTTCAATCATATACACACCCAGTTAATGATAGGCAAAATGTCTTCTGCAATATAAAGGAAGACGCCTTCACAATTTCCTAAGGTCAGGGCACACATAGGTCTTCATCCTGTTTTCCCATTGCGGAGTGAGCCCCACCGCTTCTGTTAAGTTTTACTTACACCTTTCTTGTTCAGATGTTTTAAACTGTTGGGAAGTTCCTTTTACTTAAGCTCTCATGTGAGAATCATTCAAGAAATGACATCAACAAATAAGTACTGGCAAGAAATACTTTGAACGCCGTGCAGAGGCCATATAGGCTTATGATCAGGACAGTACACAATAGATCGAGACTGTTTCAGGTAAGCTGAACATTGAGGTGATTCTTAAGTAACACCCTGATACAGCTGTCATCCCTTCTTCAGCAGCACAGAAGTTCGTGCGCTTCTGTTCTCAACAGCACACATGTGCAAGAGAAATGAAGCTATTTCAAATGCAAACAAAAACCAAGTGTGGTGGTTTGAATGTAACTGGCCCCCATAATCTCATAAAGAATGGAATTAATAGGAGGTGTGGCTTTGTTGAAGTGGGTATGGCATTGCTGGAGGAAATGTATAACTGTGGGGGTAGACTATGGGGTTTCCTATGCTCAGGATACCGCCCAATGTCTCAGCTGATTTCCTGTTGCCTACAAGATGTAGATCTTTCAGCTACTTCTTCAGCACCTTGTCTGCCTACACACCGTTATGCTCCCCACCATGATAATAATGGGATGAACTTCTGAAAACTGTAAGGGAGCCACTCTAATTAAATGTTTTTTTTCCTTGGTGTCTCTTCACAGAAGTAGAAACACTAAGACACCAAGTATGATGCCAATCCCATCAGAGGAAATTTTCAGAATAATGATAAACCAAAACAACAGACAAAATAGTGTTACTGAATGCTCTTACACTCAAGACATTTACAGACATGAGTTCAAGGGTGTTTTTGAGGATGCAGAATTTTTGAAAAATGGATCCTAAATGATCCTAAATGGAGAGAAGAAATAAGAGTGACAGGTGATGACTAATTTTCCAACGGGCGACACTATTTGGAGGGTTTGTCATTCCTCTGAAACACAGGTCCTTATGGGCAGGCCTTGAAGTTGACAGCCTATCCATGTTTTTTGTTGATCTATGCTTCCTTCCTAACCCACCAAGCTTTTTTCAGGCTGCATTTCAAGCTACTGTCACCCAAGGCTGAAATGTCCCATGCCTTTCTAGCCATGGGAGACAGCATCCTCTAAACTGTAAGCCAAATCAGCCTCTCTTCCCTCAAGCTGTGATCAAGTGCACAAGAAAAGTCACTAGTGCATGTTGCACAGTTGTTTGTTGCATGCCTGCCTTGTATGATGTAATGGCTTCTGTGTGTGCTTTCTGCTAGGTCTCTATCGCATAAACATTGTCCAACATAAAGAACTCCAAAATTATTTGTTCAGTGAATCATTATCCTCGATTTACTGGTTAGGAATACAAATTCTGAAATATTCAAATGACCTGTACAGTGTCCCACAGCTATTTATTGACTTTATCAAAATTAAATTCAATGTCCATCCCAATAATATTTTTGATAGCATATGTTTGTGAAGTGAAAGTCATTAGTAATATGCAAGGTCACAATACAATTAAAATATGAAAGATTTTAGATTAAAGAATTTTTTCCTAAATTCCACATCTTTGATTAGGTATATTCATTTTAGCTGTACTGACAGGAAGTACTGGCAATATATACAAACACACAAACCACATGATGTAAATACACATTTATTACACAATAAGCACATGTACATACAACATGTAAATACACATATGTATAACATGCACATCCACAAATACACAAACGCATAAGCAATTTACCACTAAGCAATGGCATCAGTGTTGTTCACCAGATGATTCATGGGTGTGTTTCTACTCTCTGGGTCTCTCTGGCTCTGGGGGTACAGTTTCTCTACCTTTTATTTCCCTATACTTTTCTTATTACTGGGCTCTGGAGAGAATTAATTACCATGTGTATAAGACAGCTGCATCTTTCCCCAAACCATATGTTGTTACAAGTCATTCATGTTCAAAAAAAAAAAAAAAAAAAAAAAAAAAAAAA
>PVIU01007253.1:0-93638 GCA_004026605.1 Ondatra zibethicus | reverse complement strand
ATTCTGCATTAAAACCATCTGGTCCTGGGCTCTTTTTGGTTGGGAGGTTTTTGATGACAGCTTCTATTTCCTCGCAACTTTTATAGGTCTATTTAAATTGTTCACATGGTCTTGATTTAATTTCAGTATATGGTATTTATCTAAAAAACTGTCCCTTTCTTTTACATTTTCCAATTTTGTGGCATACAGGCTTTTGTAGCAAGACCTAATGATTCTCTGGATTTCCTCAGTGTCTATTGTTATGTCCCCCTTTTCATTTTTGATCTTCATAATTTTAGTGTTCTCTCTCTGCCTTTCAATTAGTTTGGATAGGGGTTTGTCGATCTTGTTGATTTTCTCAAGGAACCAGCTCTTTGTTTCATTGATTCTTTGGATTGTTTTCTGTGTCTCTATTTTGTTGATTTCAGCCCTCAGTTTGATTATTTCCAGTCTTCTACTTCTCCTGGGTAAGCCTGCTTCTTTTTTTTCCAGAGCTTTTAGATGTGCTGTTAAGTCACTAATGTGTGCTTTCTCCGTTTTCTTTATGTCGTCACTAAGTGCTATGAACTTTCCTCTTAGCATTGCTTTCATAGTGTCCCATAGGTTGGGGTATGTTGTGTCTTTATTTTCATTGAATTCAAGGAAGACTTTAATTTCTTTCTTTATTTCTTCCTTGACCCAGGAGTGGTTCAGTCGTTGACTGTTCAGTTTCCATGAATTTGTAGGCTTTCTGGGGGTGGAGTTGTTTTTAAATTCTAACTTTACTCCATGGTGATCTGATAAGGCACAGGTGGTTACTCCAATTTGTTTGTATCTGTAGATGTTTGCTTTGTTACCGAGTATGTGATCAATTTTTGAGAATGTTCCATGAATTGCTGAGAAGAAAGTATATTCTTTCCTGTTTGGGTGGAATGTTCTATAGATGTCTATTAAGTCCATTTGATTCATTACATCTATTAGTTCTCTTATTTCTCTGTTAAGTTTCTGTCCGGTTGACCTGTCCATTGGTGAGAGAGGAGTGTTGAAATCACCTACTATTAGTGTGTGGGGTTTGATGTGTGCTTTGAGTTCTAATAATGTTTCTTTTACATATGTGGGTGCTTTTATATTAGGGGCATATACATTCAAGATTGAGACTTCATCCTGATGGATTATTCCTGTTAAGAGTATAAAATGTCCATCTCCATCTCTTCTGATTGATTTTGGTTTGAAGTCGAGTTTGTTAGATATTAGGATAGCCACACCCGCTTGTTTCTTAGAGCCATTTGCTTGAAAAACCTTTTCCCAACCCTTTACTCTGAGATAATGTCTGTCTTTGTGGTTGAGGTATGTATCTTGTAAACAGCGGAATGTTGGATCCTGTTTTCGTATCCATTCTCTTAACCTGTGCCTTTTTATAGGTGAATTATGTCCACTGATATTAAGTGTTATTAATAACCAGTGATTGTTAACACCGGTTATTATTTTTTTTTTTTGGTGGTAGAGTTTGTGTGTTTCCCTTCTTTGTGTTCTGCTCATGAAGGGTTGTTAGATGTCTGTGTTATTATGGGTGTTGTTTGCTTCCTTTAGTTGTGGTTTTCCTTCTAGTACTTTCTGTAAGGCTGGGTTTGTGGCTATGTATTGCTTAAATTTGTTTTTATCCTGGAATATTTTGTTTTCTCCATCGATGGTGAATGTAAGCTTTGCTGGCTATAGTAGTCTGAGCTTGCATCCATGGTCTTTTAGTGTCTGCAGCACATCTACCCACGCTCTTCTGGCTTTCATGGTTTCCATTGAGAAGTCAGGTATAATTCTGATAGGTTTACCTTTATATGTTACTTGACCTTTTTACTTTGCAGCTCTTAATATTCTTTCTTTATTCTCTTTGTTTTGTGTTATGATTATTATATTAGGAGGGGATGGTTTTTTTTTTTTTTTGATCCAGTCTATTTGGTGTTCTGTATGCTTCTTGTACCTTCATAGGCATATCCATCTTTAGGTTGGGAAAGTTTTGTCTATAATTTTGTTGAATATAGTTTCTGGGTCTTTGAGCTGTACTTCTTCTCCTTCTTCTACCCCTGTTATTCTGAGGTTTAGTCTTTTCATGGTGTTCCAGATTTCCTGGATGTTAT
Organism: Ondatra zibethicus; assembly: GCA_004026605.1. Lineage (NCBI taxonomy): Eukaryota > Metazoa > Chordata > Mammalia > Rodentia > Cricetidae > Ondatra > Ondatra zibethicus. Next base: position 91,548 of record PVIU01007253.1, on the reverse strand, counting down.
GTTTGAAGAATTTGTTGGATTTGTTGTTTTCTTTGATCAATGAGTTTATTTCCTCTATAGTTTCTTCAGCATCTGAGATTCTTTCTTCTATCTCTTGTATTTTTTGGTTATACTTGTCTATGTAGTTCCTGTTCGTTCACCCAGATTTTCCATATCCAGCCATCCCTTGGTTTGTGTTTTCTTCATCGCCTCCATTTCGGTCTTTAAGACTTGAACTGTTTCTGTTACCTGCTTGATTGCTTTTTCTTGGTTTTCTTGGGTATCTTTGACTGATTTATTCATTTCTTGTTGCTTTTTGTTTGTCTTCTCCATTTCTTTAAAGGAGTTTTTCACATACTATTTAAGGGCCTCTATTATTTTCAGAATGCTACATTTAAAGTCGATTTCTTCTACTTCTTCTGGAATAGGGTGTTCAAGACTTCCTGTTGTGTGTTCGCTGGATTCTGGTGTTGTCATGTTGCTTTTCAGGTTGTTCAAGGAATTCTTGCATTGGCACCTGCCCATCTCTTCCTTCAAATGCAGCCAGGAGAGTCTTGGCTTCTTGGTCCAATCTTTGCTCTGACTGATCGTGTTTGGGGGATTTTCTTGGTGTGCCCTCTCTTATGCCCCCTCAACACTGGAGCTGGCTGTGCTGGTGTATTTATAGTCCCGGCAGATGGAAAGGAGTGCCCTCTGGATGGATCTCCCCAGTGCAGGAGCAGGAACTCTTTCTGGGCCAAGGACCTCACAGACAATAGGGCCTGCTTGTGGGGGAGGCAGGGTCATATGGAACAAAGCAGCCCCTGCGGCAGGCTGGGCCGGGTGGGCACACACCTATCCCTATGGATGGATCTCCTCTATGCAGGAGCAGGTAGTCCTCCTAGGCCATGACCCCGTAGACAATAGGGCAGGCTTGGAGGAAGGAGGGTCGTCCTGTGGAACAAAGAAGCCGCTGCAGCAGGAGCTGGAGGGGCCCTGCATTTGGTTCCTGGACCGTCTGGCTGGGCAGGCACACACTTACCCCTCTGGATGGATCCCCTCTGTACAGGCAGGAAGTCTTCCAGGGCAAAGGACCTCGCAGAAAGTAGCCTCTCTCTGCCTTTTTATTAGTTTGCATAAGGATTTTTCTGTCTTGTTGGTTTTCTCAAAGAACCATCTCTTTGTTTCATTGATTCTTTGTATTGTTTTCTTTGTTTCTATTCAATTGATTTCAGCCCTCAATTTGATTATTTCCTGTCTTCTACTCCTCCTGGTTGAGTCCGCTTCTTTTTGTCTAGAAAGTCTAGAGCTTTCAGGTGTCCTGTTAAGTCGGTAGTGTGAGATTTCTTCACTTCCTTTACGTGGGCACTTAGTGCTATGAACTTTCATCTAAGCACTGTTTTTACAGCATCCCATAGGTTTGGGTATGTTGTCCCTTCATTTTCGTTGATTTCTAGAAAGTTTAATTTCTTCCTTGACCTAGAAGTGATTCAGTTGAGCACTGTTCAATTTTCATGAGTTTGTAGACTTTCTGCAATTAGTGCTGTTGTTGAATTGTAACTTTAAACCATGGTGATCTGATAAGATAGAGGAGGTTATTCCAATTTTTTTTTTTGTATTTGTTAAGGTTTTCTTTGTTACCAAGTATGTGGTCAATTTTAGAGAAGTTTCCATAAGGTGCTGAGAAGAAGGTATATCCTTTTGTGTTTGAATGAAATGTTCTATAGATATATGTTAAGTCCATTTGAGTCATGATGCCTGTTAATTCTGTTATTTCTCTTTTAAGCTTCTGTCTGGTTGACCTGTCCATTGGGGGAGAGTAGGGTGTTGAAGTCTCCTATTAGTGTTTCGGGTTTGATGTACAATTTAAGCTTTAGTATTGTTTCTTTTATTATGGGCTGCATAATGTCAGGGTCCTGCCCCAACATTTTGCATATGTGGGTGCTTTTTTATTTGGGTCATAGGTGTTCAGGTTTGAAACTTTATCTTGATGGATTTTTCCTCTGATGAGTATTAAGTGTCCTTCTCCATCTCTTCTGATTGACCTTAGTTTAAAGTCTATTTTGTTAGATATTAGGATAGCTAAAGCAGTTTGTTTCTTAGATCCATTTAATTGGAAAATCTTTTCCCAACCTTTTACTCTGTTAATGTCTGTCTTTGAGGTTGAGGTGTGTTTCTTATATACAGCACAAGGATGAATCTTGCTTTTGTATCCATTCTCTTAACCTGTGTCTTTTCATAGGTGAATTGAGTCCATTGATATTAAGAGAGATTAATGATCATTGTTTGTTAATTCCTGTTATTTTTCGGTGGTAGTATTTGTGTTATTTCCCTTCTTTGGGTTTTGCTGGTGGGAGGTTATCTGTTGCTTGTGTTTTTGTGGGTGCATTTATCTTCCTTAGATTGGAGTTTTCCTCCTAGTACTTTCTGTAGGACTGGAATTCTGGATAGGTATTCTTTAAATCTGGTTTTGTCATGGAATATCTTGTTTTCTCCATCAATGGTGATTGAAAGTTTTGCTGGCTATAATAGTCTGGGCTGGCATCTGTGGTCTCTTAGTGTCTGAAACACATCTGTCCACGACCTTCTGGCTTTCATGGTTTTTATTGAGAAGTCGGGTGTAATTCTGGTAGGTCTGCCTTTATATGTTTCTTGGCCTTTTTCATTTTTAGCTCTTAATATTCTTTTTTTATTCTTTATGCTTTGTGTTTTCATTATTATATGGCAATGGAGCTTTTTTTTTTTTTTTGGTCTAGTCTATTTTGTGTTCTGTAAGCTTTTTGTACCTTCATAGCGATATCCTTTTTTTAGGTTGGGAAAGTTTTCTTCTATGATTTTGTTGAATATGTTTTCTGTCCCTTTGAGCTGGAGTTCTTCTCCTTCTTCTATCCCTATTTTTCTTAGGTTTGGTCTTTTCATGGTGTCCCAGATTTTCTGGATGTTTTCATTTAAGAATTTGTTGTATTTACCATTTTCTTTGACCAATGAATCTATTTCCTTTATAGTATCTTCAACACCTGAGATTCTTCCTTCCATTTCTTATATTCTGTTGGTTATGCTTACATCTGTACTTCCCATTTGTTTGTCCAGTTTTTCCATTTCCAGAATTCCCTTGGTTTGTGTTTTCTTTATTGCCTCTATATCAGTTTTCAAGTCTTGAACTGTTTGAACTGTTTACTTCACCTGTTTGATTGTTTTTTCTTGATTTTCCTGGGTTTCTTTAAAAGATTTATTGATTCCTTTCAACTTTTTTTGTCTTTTCCTCCATTTCTTTAAGGGAATTTTTCATTTCCTCTTTAAAGGTCTCCATCATCCTTAGAAAGCTACATTTAAAATCAATTTTTTTTCTGTGTCTTCTGGGTTAGGATGTTTAAGTCTTCCTGTTGTATGACTGCTGGGTTATGGTAGTTTGCCATGTTGCTTTTTAGGTTGTTGCATAAATTCTTGCATTGGCACCTACCTATCTCTTCCTACAATTGGTTCAGGCAGTGTCTTTGCCTCTTGGTCCAATCCTTGCAGTTGCTGTCTTTGTCTTTGGAGCTGTTCTTGGTCTGTTCTGTACTGTTGCTGTCTGTGTCTCAGGGAGCAGCTGAGGTTTCTCTTGGTCTACTCTCTTCATCTGCTTTCTTGGTCCCCTCTGTGCAGTTGCAGCCTGTGCTTCAGAGTTCCTCTGAGGTAACGGGGGGTGGGGGATTTGGAGGGTTTGTGGGCAGAGTAAGATTTGTAGCTTACACTGTACATGGATCTGCTGTTTCTTTGCTTCTTCACCACCCTGTTAGGTTCATCTCTGGAACTATGTAAGGACATGGCAGTGCATAACTTAATAAGCCATGGAACTTGAGGATGTTGTAGGATATCAAAATACAAAATATCACTTCTTCATCTTCACCTCTTCTTTTTCTTTTCTTCTTCTTCTTCTTCTTCTTCTTCTTCTTCTTCTTCTTCTTCTTCTTCTTCTTCTTCTTCTTCTTCTTCTTCTCCTCCTCCTCCTCCTCCTCCTCCTCCTCCTCCTCTTCCTCCTCCTCCTCCTCCTTCTTCTTTTTGGTTTTTGAGAGAGGGTGTGTCTGTAACTTTGGAATCTGTCCTGGAACTAACTCTTGAAGACCAGGCTGGCCTCGAACTCACAGAAATCCACCTGCCTCTGCCTCCCAAGTGTTAGGACTAAAGGCATGCACCACTTCACCCAGCTCATAATTTTTATCATTTCCATTGAGTGAAGTTGATATGAACTGAAATGAGATAGCATTGTTTCTTTCTGAAAGACTGGTTATGGATGTTAAATGATCCTAACTGTGATTATCCTAAGGGATTGCTTAGTAAGTTCCTCATAATTCATTCAAGAATTTGTGGAGACTGACATTGCAGGTCCTTGCCAGTTTTAGAGACTAACGGTCCCATTGAGAATCTCATGAACGCTAAGGATCACTCCCCAGAAAAGTACTCATGAACATAAATTTACACTGCTAGTGTGTGTGGATTTTGATTAAGTACCAGTATTTCCATCTTAGATGGACGTGAAGAGCATCAGTGATTGTCTGTTTCCTTTTCAGATTTTAGGAGTTCCCAACACATTACTATGTTATAAATGATAATCTATAATTTATTTTCCTTTCCAGCTGTGCTCCACCAATTCTTTGTTTTACTATATTCTTCCTAAGATCTGTTTCTTAAACATCTCTGGGCTAGTTTCCTAAGGAGCAGTCTCCACTCTACCCAGTGTTTTCCCAGATCTCATACAGCATTGAGGAGTGAAGAGGGAGGGAGACTGAAACCAAGCCAGAAGTGCAAAAGTGCTGGATTGAGCGGAAATGGCGGTCACAGGGAGTCCCACAACTGCTGAATTTGTTGCAGCCATGATAAAACAGAAGTAAATAGACTGAAAATTATGAGTTTTCATTGATTTATTGATATCTAAAGATCAAATATTTGATATTCTTTGACATGTGAATTTCTTTTTAAGATCTTCAAGAATTTGGCCATTCTACATTTCTAAATGCAAATATCACATTGATTTGTTACCTGCAAAGCAAATTTTATAGAACTGTATAGCTGTACCATTGTGGCCTAAAATATGATGTAAAGAAAAGTTGCACATGAGCACGTTAAGTGTATAAAGTGCCCGCCTGGTAGATGTTCTCTGTTTATTTACCTAACAACTGTGCATCATTCCAGTTTGTAGAATTTTAATCCCCAGCCATTTAGCATTTGCACTAAGTCCGTAGCCTGTCCATTGCTTTATTTCATTTTACAAATAGCTGTCAGGATTTAATGTCTTCAGATAATACCTTAAGCAAATCTGTATATGGTAGCAACAACCACAATAAAACCCAAATCAAAACTTTTGAGAATATCAAAAAAGGATGTTCTTAAATTGTAATCTTATCAATTGTTTGAACTCTCTCTATGTTTTCATGTTTAGGAAATGAGAGTAAAGACATAAAATTTCTTCCTTAGCCATATGGATTCACTATTCTGTGATTTTTCTAACTGTCTGATGTTGAATCATTCTTTTATATTCTAATGGCAATACTAATCCAGTGAAAAAATAATTTAAAGAGGGTAGCATACTCGTTATTAACTAATAATAAAGTATTTAACTGGATTGTTATATGATTTAAGCCTTTAAGACACTGCTAATGCAGGGAGTGTTTTTCTGTAACTATGGTATTGCTTATCAATATTAATTTTAGTATCTTGTTGTTATAGAAAATATAGGCACAGGCTGAGTAGTGGTGGTGCACGCCTTTAATCCCAGCACTCAGGAGGCAGGGGCAGGCGGATCTCTGTGAGTTAGAGGTCAGCCCGATCTACAAAAGCTAGTTCCAGGACAAATTCCAAAGCTATAGAGAAACCCTGTCTCAGAAAAGAAAGAAAGAAAGAAAGAAAGAAAGAAAGAAAGAAAGAAAGAAAGAAAGAAAGAAAGAAAGAAAGAAAGAAAGCCAGAAAGAAAGAAAGCCAGAAAGAAAGAAAGAAAGAAAGAAAGAAAGAAAGAAAGAAAGAAAGGGAAAGGAAAGGAAAGGAAAGGAAAGGAAAGGAAAGGAAAGGAAAGGAAAGGAAAGGAAAGGAAAGGAAAGGAAAGGAAAGAAATTATAGGTAGGCACATCAAAATACAAAAGTTTTAGGTACAAAAATGCTTCTGAGGCAACTTTAGCAGTGAGTTAGGTGCTTTTAGGTAGTTTTCATTAATAGGTATGAAGATGCAGAGTTTAATCTGAGAAGGGGATTGATTTTGAGATGCTTAGTTCAGAATATGGGCAAGCATTTCCGGTCTGGACTTATGGGTTGCAGTGTTCTCTGCATGAGCTGTTCTCACCATTCACTCTTCTCCCTTTTATAAGTATGCTATTATGTTTTTGATGGACAATTCATGGGGATTAAGAGCAAATGGTGGAGATTCAGAACATGCCTTTTTTCTTCAGTGTGGGATCACCAGGGAAAGTACAGCATTGTGCCTGAATGTGGGCTTTAATTTTTGTTATGTTTTCCTACATTTTAATATGCCACATCAGGCTGTCCAGTATTCACAGATTGAAGTAGCTTTTGCTTCATTTGGTCTACAGTTTTTTACTTTTCCATATTCTTATCTGGCTGGCCACTGATGAAGTAGTCAGCATCTTCAAGCCAGAAAAAAAAATCCTTATTTTCAGGAAGTTAGTAATTTCATAAATATAACATTGTATAGGGAGAAGTTAAAATGTAACCGTTTGCTAATGTAAAGAAACATTTCAGAAAACAAAATAGTATCAACAGACTGAAAGAGAATAGTTTTGGGGAGAGCATTGAAATCACCAAGGAGTCGCAGAGCCAAGGCAAAAGCAGACCGGTTAAATTGGAGAACTAATGCAAGGCAGCTTTCTTCATCAGTGTGCCACTGCCTGAAAATTAGTAGAAGACTGTCCTGAGGAGCTAACGGTGCGCCCCAGGTGCTGACTTCCCTGAAATAGGAAGTGATGGAGGAAATTTATAAAAGAAACCCTCAGGGATTCCTGTGTGATCCCTTTAATCCTTGAATTGTCAAGCCACATGAAAAATAATAGAGCTGTGTCGTTCCAAGACTTAAGTGGTATTAGCTTTTTGAAAGAAAATGTTGGCCTTTTCATATCCATGGACAAGAATAGGGTCTGTATTCAAATAGAAAAGAGTGACTCTGAGCCAAAGATGCATGCCTTTTTAGATTTTTAATATAGTATTGTCTATGAATAAGCAGGCTGTATCGGGAAGAAAAATTAGAGTCTATGTTTTATTTTCTTTTTAAAACAGATGATTCAACGAGAAGCAGACGTAAAAAGTAAGGTGACTGCTGTGGCATTGACAGACTCTGTTCACAATGTGTGGCATCAAGAAGCTGGCAAAACCATCCGAGAATGGATGAGAGAGGTGAGGCATGGTTTTGTTTGGTGCTGAGATTACTGGGCATGAGCCTTTGTATCTGGAGTCCCCACCAACTTATACTGCCTCCCACCCTACATTCCCAGAATGTTGAGATAGAATAAAAAGTTTAGATACAGTTAAAGTAATAAAAGAAAGCTTTCAGAAGACAAAACTTTTTGAAAGCATCCTTTCTGCCCACTACTGAATAGAATATTATGTGTGTATGCAGTTTGCTTTAGAATTTTAGGTGATGACGAGCTTGATGTTTCGATTCATATTTCCTGCTGTTGAATTTTTCTGGCTATTTAGTATTGTAGCTACTTAATTACCAGGAAGAAGTTTCATGTATATTCAGTCCTGTCCTTTCCTTCTGGGAATGTGATCGGTATGTGCCATAATGAAATTGATTTGCTCCATACTGCCAATAGGGGTAGAAGTGGTAAAAAAAAGAAACTGATTGGAGATTTTTAGAGCCACTCAAACTGCATGTCCCTGCTGAGTCTGAAAACTAACAAGGATCTACCGAACATGGCCCATGTCTTTTTTAAAATCTTCAGTTTGTTAGTCCATTGATCCTGTTACAGACATCTAGCTGAAAACTCCTTTCTGTTTACATTTACCTTGCTGATATCGTAAGAATTTGACATTAGCTTCATGGAAATATGTCAGTAATGAGCATATGCATCAGTAATCTCTCAGCTATAGTACTTTCTCCTGTGCATCCCTTCTTCATTAGAAGTTCTTTATGAAAGTCAGTCCATGTGACAAAGGCACACACACACACACGCTCTCACATAAACCTACACACCAAAAGGTTAAAATATTTGTAAACTATCTTTCCTCCTAATAAAGATTTGTAGCTACAGAAGAGGGTGCCTCTGTAATTTTATCCTGTTTATTAACTTCATTGTTTTACCAAATACAGTCTTAAATTTGGAAATAAAACAATACTGGCAATTGCTTAGTCATTTCTATGATAGTAAAGACTGTTAGAGGCATGGTTTAGTTTATCTCATAAGCAACAAATTAATGTGATAAAGTTTTTTATATTAAGCATTTTTAGTATGAAACTTAAATATTTCAGGCCTAACAATTTAGCAAACAACAGACTAAATATTAAATTTTTATATCTTATAATTTTAAAATACCATTTTTTTCTTAAAAAAGAGTCAAAGAATATTGCTTTAGCAATCCCTCTAACTGAAACTTTTTTCAGATGAAGACCAACTGTGGATTCTAAGCCACAAGGAGGGGTCAAAAGTGTCTTAAGGGACCTTAAAGGCACATGCGAGGTCCTCGTACTGTTGATGCTGAGGGTATGACATGCCCTGGCTTGAAAGTCTGTAGCCAAGCCAGAAATACAGTTCTACATGATTATATTCCCTCCCTGATACCCTTCAACTCTGACTGTAGGCTTGTCTTAGTTAGGGTTTCTGTTGCTGTGAGGAGACACTGTGACCATGGCAACTCCTATAAAGGAAAACATCTAATTGAGGTAGCTTCTTAGAGTTTCAGAGGTTTAGTCCATTTTCATCATGACCGGGAGCATGGCATTCAAGTGATAATGGTGCTAAAAAAGGAGCTGAGTCCTACAGCAACAGGAAGTCTCTAAGACTAGGAGTAGTCTGAGCATAGAAGACCTCAAAGTCCTCCCACACAGTGACACACTTATTTACTCAAACAAAGCCACACCTCTGAACAGTGTCACTCCCTTTGGGGGGCCATTTCATTTCAAACTACCACAAGACCCTAGAAACATAACCTGGTTATGGTACATGATCATGTTTAAGGCATAAAACCTCCATATTACAGATTAGCCTTTAAGACCATAATTACAATGCATGCAAGTGTAATAAACAGAAATAAAAACCTAAACTGAATCAATAAATCAAGCTTCTCTAATATCTCACACAGAGTTAGCTATTATCTTCTTTTCTTTTCAGATACAACATACCAAATTCTACAATCTTTTTACTAGCTTCTTGTTTTTTTGATAATTTCACACAGTATGTTTTGATCGTAGTCACACACACCTACAGACACACACACACGGTTCTCCCTATGTCTACCCTCTCCACCTGCACCATTCAAAGCAGCTACAACTAGCTATCGTTCCAGCTCTGTCCAGTATATCTGGTACCTTCTAGCCTCTGTGAAAACCTGCACACACACACACATACACACACACACACACACACACACACACACACATACATTTTTTTTAACTTACAAATCCATTTCATGACAAGATGGCTCAGTGGATACAAGTACTTGCTACACGAACCTGACATCCTGACTTCAACCACCAGATTCCAAGGTGGAAAGAGCAAACCAACTCTTAAAAGCCCTGCACTTGCAGTCCGTCCACATGCTTGCACACACACACACACACAAAATTAAATTTAAAATTAAACAAGATAAATACAAAGATTAATTCCATGTCTGCACAAATGTTGTCCACCCTTGGTACAAGTCAAAGCATGTCACTCTGCACTGTGGCTATTAGGCACTTTCTGTTCCGGTTAATTTACAACCACAAAGATCTGCAAGATTATAATATTGGCATAAGAAACCTTTTACACTGAAACACTTAACGTTATGTTGCGTTCATTTTCCCCTGTGGACACAGAAATGCTAGTTAAGTGATCCATTCCATTATCTTGCCTCTGGCCAAGAACTCCTGTCTTTGCTTAGGGTGTCGCATCTGAGTCTCAGCATAGCACTGTTGGTGCCTCTGCTCTAACTCACTTTCTTGACTATTCTGCACAGAGTAAGAACTTGGAGGCTAATCTTACTATGTCTGAAATTCAGGTAGTTTTCCTAGTTTGTGGCCACCCAGGATTCCCCATCCCCTGTGAAGAACAGGAGTAGGGGCCTATTGGGGACTTAAGGAGAGGCAAAGATTAGAACAACTTGAACAGAAATTTGGTTTTTAAACAATAGAAACACATCGCAGGGAGTACATGTGAGAAGATACGGTTAAATTCATGAATAATCTCTGTGTGTCTTAGCCTACAAATTTCAAAGCTTATGTCATTTTAGTTCATGTTTTTACATTGCAAACATTTTTAACTTGTTTTACCTGCTTTCTCTATACTTTTCATAGTGGAACTTATATGCAACATGCAGAATGGCACACACACAGACACACCACACACACACACACACACAGCCTTCAAACTTAGTTTCCATCCTTTCTGAGCCTACATAGGTACTTTTGACATTTGACATCTTCACTTTTAGCTATAGGCCTCTTCCCTGTCCTGATTTTGCAGGAGAGATGAAAGTTTTCATCATGTGGGAGATGGAACTGAAATTTCAGAGTCATAAAGTGGCAGCTTGTATTTCTCTTTCAACATTTGAGCCAACGGTGATCTGTTTTTACAAAAATGGACAAAATTTTATTTGAGTCAGCTTTTAAAAGTCAAAGTGAGCTAGAAAGATGACTAATTGTCTACAGATTATAATGGCCATCACTTTTATTCACACTAGAAAATTGGGTGAGGCACAGTTCCACACATGTGAGATGCAGGTGATCCGTATTAAGACTGGCATATCGCCTGGGTGATAGCCAACGTTCATCAGATTTGGATGAACAATAATTAAAATATAGACCTAATCGCTGCCTGTCTGTTGGTAGTGCTAATTGCTGTCATTGAAGAGACTGAATTGTTTAAGAGAAGCGGAGAGAAAGAGAAAGTCATTCTTCATTGAAGCTATCCCCCTGTATCACTGGGAGCCTAATTTTAGAACCTATAGAAGTCATGATTTTTGAATTTATTAGCGGCTGTGACGAATGGTGAAACAAATCATTCATTTGCATATCTTGACACTGCTGTGGAGAACACGCATTTCTCACAAGCTAGTGTCACATTGTGTATAGAAGCCGGCTAACTGTGTGCTAATATCCTGCCTTATCTCGAATTCTCTGATGTGGTAGTCTATCAATGGTAATATTAATTTTTCTTATTTCAAATGTACAAACTATCTTCTAAAACCCTATTTCTTTTATAATTTCTACTTCTGTTACATTGTGTGATTTTATGTTCAGCTGCTAATTAAGATGAGAAGTGCACATTATAGAACTTACGTCCATTTCCAACCATCAACCTTTTGTCATATATGAAAAATACGAAATTTTATCTGTTTTAATTATAAAGAGAGTGAAAGCGTTTAAGAACATTACTAGATGTGTTTGTTTTCATGGGTTTTTTTTCCAACACAGTTCAATAGTTTCATTGATCTTCTGTTTCTTAGAAAAATCTGCCTTGCTTTGTGAGCTTGAGTCTGTAATCTCATACAGCAAACCCTTCCTTTATGTTATCCCTGCTCTCTCTGGTCCCAGAACAGTAGGGTTGCCTTGACAAATCTATTCAAAAGCCATTCCTCGGCCTTTATTGGTGGGGACTGGGGCCTTTGAAAATTTCTCTTCACTGCAACACAGCTGACATCTTCTTCCAGACAGAATGAATTAAGGAAATACAATAAGACACTTGATCTACCAGTCAAGGACCCTTCCTCAGTGCGAACGGATTCCATGGTGCACAGCCAAGGCAGCAAGCATCTAAAATGCACAATACATACTGTTTACCAGGATAGCGGTCACCCGTTTCTCCAACATGATTGATGGGAGGGCTTCTGTTAAAATAGAATCTGTCTGTGGAAATTCTTTGTGTGTGTTTATCTCTGTTGTGAATACTTTTAAAACTATATAATCACATCTTTTCCACGAGAATTTAGATATATGCTTACATTTATAAAAGAAATGGAATGTTTTCCATTTATCTGAGTTGCAAATGTTCGTTATCTGAGAGAGTGAGCATTAATAGTGGAGTTTTGTGTCCTCTGTCACTGCTCCAGCTCAGCAGGCCGTGTCCGTGTGTGATTTTAATATACTCTTCATTGATGTGAATCCAGAGTAAAAATTCAAAGGAAGTATGGGCCAGAGTTGAGGCTTTTTTTTCTTCACAGCTAACTTTTCTTACAAATAGATTAGATTATTCTTACAGGTTATGTATCTTAGCATCAATACATTTTTTTTGTTGAATTAGAAAAGGTAAATTTTTCCACAGTCATTAATAATTAGTGACTGTTTATGTATGAAAAATATTTTTAAGTTGATGGAATATAAATACACTTCTAGTGATTTATTTTATAGGATAAATTTACCTCTCCAACCTAAAAATGTAATTTTCCTTTCAATTCTACATGATCAACATTGTATCTGTTATATTGCAGAACTGTTGTAACTGGGTCTGCAGCTCAGAACCGCTGGACACATCAGTGGAGTCCATGCTGCCTGACTGTCCCCGAGTCTCTGCAGGTACGTGCTTGGTGGGAGTGGGAAGTGTGCTCTGCAGCAAAAAAACAAAAACAAAACAAAAAACAACATGCTGCTTTGACGGAAATTCTGTTTCGTAAATTAAATATGTTGTTCTGTCTCAGATTATTCATAACATATCACATTTGTCTAAAACACTTCCTCGACTTCCTTAAGTAGCTTATAGCGCTTACAGCATACTCAGTAATGTGACGGGTGAGGCACTGCAAGAGTAACTGGGTCGTCTCTGCTGGCACTTAGCCGGTGAGACTGTGCCTGAAAGACAAGAATTCAGTAGCCGTTTAGAACCTCAGAAGGATGATTGTCTCTAAGTACCAATCCCATATTTCAGGCAATCATATCATCTAGAGAAAAAATTATTTTTATGCATAGATTTTTGGTGGACCTGTGTGTAAGGTAGGATTTGGATGTAGGAAGGTGTGCAAGTGGCATCCCAAGGGGGGGGAAAACAGCAGTGGAAGGAATAAAGCCAAAGAGGATGTGAAGATGTTCAGAGTTGGTAAACGTAAGCATGTGTCGCCTACTGAAAGCAAGGAAGTGAAACAGTAAGATGGCCAGCAGGACTCTAGGATGTGTGAGGATGGCATCCAGTTCCTGCCTAAAGAGTTTGTTTCTCTGCCCGGTCACCTTGTCCTAGGTCAAGAAAGTGCTGTTATGTTGGCCATTGCTTTCTTGATTTTGCTTTTGCAACTCCCAGTAATTTTTATAAAAACACAGAGTGAGCAATGTATCTAGTGAGAACCGCTCACTCGCTGTGACTCCGAATGCTGGAAAATGAGGAGCCACAGATGACGGCTAGTCACCAAGTAAGTGTGTTTGTTTTATGAAGGTGACCATTCGGTGACGAGTTCAAATTCTAGGTGCTAAAGTGCTCTTTATAGTTAAAAATCATTATCATTAGCACATAAACTTTAACTGAGCCTAACTGTTACCACAGCTAAATATTTTAGGTTTGTGAGTCGAGGTTTAATAAGAGAAATAAAACTATGGTGAGATACCTATGCTGCGATATATTTGGATATGGATATACAACAGATTATGCAACCTGTTATTGTTGCTCATGGTGACTTTCTACTGAGAAATCACAGAATTTTCAAACACTGATTCAGTACTCCTAGGAAAAGGCAGAGTTAGTTTCTTGTGAGCCTCTGGTCACCTTTCTATCACCCAGTCAGTGCAAGCTCCTAGTTTTATGTGTATTTCTACTTACACACATCGCATCACATGTATTGTTTACTCATTATGTTCAAATTCATGCCCAACAGCACTGTAATTCATGCCTGGAAACAGCTTACACATATATTTCTCCATAAGGTATGTCATAATTTTCTTGAGATAAGGAATATTAATTAGAAAGTACCACAGAGCCATTTCTGGGGAATCATTTGAAATTGTGAAGTCAAAACACAATATGAGAAAAATATGACATTCAGTAGCCCATGAAAAGTCTACTTTTTCTGGTATGATTTTTAAATACCTTGTTTCTTGACTCTTTGGTAGTTTCACATCATGTACCCCAATTCCATTCTCTGCCCGGGCACCCTTCCACATCCCTGATATGGAACAAATCAAAGTAAGAAATCAAGCAAACAAAAACAAAAGCAGAAAAAAAAATACATAAAACAAACAAACACAAAACCCCACAAAAAATCAAAACAAAATCCACAACAGAAAAATCTCTTTGCATCTCCTCTCCGGCTTCTCCAACACCTCGTCATTCATCCTGGTGGCAATGGAGGATTGTATAATAAACAATACAAGGCATATACTATACCTCTTTGTTACGTCAGTTTTACTGGCAAATGTTCATTGCAATGAGTCACTGGTCTGGTTCAAGGCCTCTGGTTTCTGGTACAACATCATCACTGGATCCTAACCAGAATTCCTCTGGGATATCCTGTATCTGTCACTAGTCTTAGCTATCTTATGGGTATCATTCCACAGGATCAGTGTCTTCACCAGCTCCAGTCAGTCATAGATGGGTGGATGCTAGGGTGGGTCAACTCAAGGCCCTTCTGTGGGCCTGGATATTAGCCAAGCTGGCCAGTCCAGGCCCCTGGGGCCACCCACCTTGGGTGAGTGGGTAGAGTCAGCTCCCCTACATGCATGCCTCAGGGTCCTTTCACGCTGGCCTGTGGTGAGGGGTGGGGGCCATCTCTCCAGCATGCAAGGGCTAGCTCTCTTGCTGTAGTGTCCAGCGAAGGATGTGGCCAGCTCAGTATGACCCTCTGATTTCATCTTGCATGGTTCCTAGGGCCTCCTGAGGTGACACAGGCCACAGACATCCACACAGACCCCAGCTGTAGCTGGACCACTGACACAGCCATGGCCCTTGGCAACAACTTGGGCCTAGTAGAGAAAAGTTCTCTTTTTTATAATATTAAAACTGAAACAAGAGGGCAAAGTGGAGTCTTATTGAAACATGAGTAATTATTCAAATTTCTGTAACTCTGTCTATTGATTTGGGGTAACAAATAAGTTGTAGTGAGCAGTTGGATTCAGAAGTCTGGAATACAGAGAGAATGAAGACCCATTATTTTATCAGTATAGATGACAGGATTTTTTTTTCCTTTACTGATATTTGACTAGAGCTAGTTGAACAGGTTTTACAAGGACAATGATTTTTATTTGATACTGGGATTTTAATACCCAAAACAAACAATTATGGGTATTAGATGTAAAGTAGAAAAGAATAAAAATGTGCTAGAACTCATAAGCAAGAGCTGGAGTACACAAAGATGGACTGATTTTACCTCTTATTGTCTCTGTTGTATGCTGTACATATGTCCTGTAGAATCCTATGGCCTTTATCATGGACTTAAATAATACATCCTCTCTCCAGTCATCAGAGATACTGAAGGGAAATTCAAGGGAAGGAAGAACAAAAGCGGTCCTTGCTACTTCTTTACACCCTAAGATGAACCAAAAAGATAAGTGTCCAGATGTATATGCAAGGAATGGGTCCTACTCTGCAGCTTACAAATCCCTATCTCACTCCCACCCCAAACACACACACACACACACACACACACACACACACACACACACACTCCCTTATGTGCCTTCTTAATAATAAGCATAGGAAAAAGAATTTTGAAAAATGTAGTTCAGCCTAGTCAAATGTCTAGTTTCACGCTCATGTGCACCTTCTTACTACACAGTCTAGTCGAGCATGATGGCTCACATCTGTGACGCTAATACTTGACTTAGGGGGATGATTACCACAAGTTCAAGACCTGATTGGTTAGTCCTCAAGTAGGAGTAGTGAATTCCAGTCAGCCTGTGATCCACATACGTGCATGCATGCATTCATGAATACATACATATATATATATATGCATCCATAAATATCAAAATAAGAAATATTATTAGTTTCTTAATTTTTGAAACTGTTCATGTAATTATAGCTGGTATTTATAGCTTTCCTCTATGATGAATTCAGCACCCATTGACATTCATTTGGTCAAGATTCTTCACCTATTGCAATGACTGATCCCTTTGTTCCTGGAAGGTCTGGACCATAAGCAATCCTGCTTGAATTAGAGTTTTATAAACTCCTATTGAAAATAATTCCAGGAAGTACTAACAGGCAGCCTAGAGAATTTCAGCATTGATGACTATCTTACTTTTCTATTTTGTTTTGATAAAGCTCCATGATCAAGGCCACTTCTAAAAGAAAGTATTTACTTGGGGCTTACGGCTTTGGAGGGTTAGAGCCCATTCTGATAGAGAAAAGACATGGTAGCAGGAATGGCTGAGATCTTACATCTTGATACTCAAGTAGGATGCATAAAGAGGAGTGGGGAGAGAAAGAAAGTGGAATGGTACAGTCCTTTGAAATTTCATAGTCCACTCCCAGTGACACACCTCCTGATCCTGCCCAAATAGTTCCACTCACCGGGAACCAAGTATTTACATAAGCCTGTGAGGGCCGTTTTCCTTCAAACAACACACAGATAATTTTTCCTTACCCACCATGTCAGGGCAGCTCCGTTTTCATTTGGAAATAAGGATCTGTCATTCAGATAGTAGACATTCAGAGAGTAGCAGCATTCATTCCCTGTTTCTTCAGGAGCATCAGAAGATCAAAGTGGAAAGATGGTGGTTTCAATTTTCATTTCTGTAGCATTCTTATTGTGGTACCAATAAAATATTCCTTTTTCTGGAACCAAGACCTTAGAGCAGAAAGAGCTTGAAGTCACAGAAGTGGAAAGCAGCTGTTTTATTAGTAAATCACTAAGGGTAACAGAGAAGTTAGTCCCACTTCTATTCCTTCATTTTCAGATCAAAATAAATGGCTCTGTTTATTAAACACTGGCTTAGAGGACACACTGTTTCAGCTCCACCAGTTGCTGTTACCTAACAGGCATCATAACTGAATTTTCAAAAGGTCACTCCACTCTTCTGTCCAGCCTGCTGCTGAGTGATAGTAGGGAACATGGGAAGGCCATGGAGTGCTGCAGACCTCAGGCTCCCCCTTGTCTCTTCCTGCTCACTCTGATGAAAATCAGCCGCTGTGCTACAAGCTGCTCTGTGGAGAGACTGATATGGGAAAGAATTGGTGTCTCTGGAAAAAAAAGCCAATAAGGACTTGAGGTCTGCGGCTGCCATGTGAGTGACCTTGCAAGAAGAGCCATGAGTCAACTGCAGCCCGGGGTTGATTGTTGCCTCGTGAGAAATCCCATGCAAGATCATTCAGCTAAGCTGTGTTCAGATTTCTGACCCATAGAAACTGAGGTGATAAATAAGTATTGTTTAGGGTATGATTCACTCCACAGGCAGAGATAGTTAATATTGCAAATTTCAGCTTCAACTCTGGTGGTCACTATCCTCTATGCAACAACACCATCATGTACTTATTTAGAGTAAAGCCTTATGAGGCTTACCTTCTGATACCGTGGGCCTGCAGGGCAGTTCTTTAGAAAGACATTTAAAAACTCACTGAAAATCATGTTTCCACCCCTCCTTCCCTCCTCATCCCATTCCCCTGTTAGACTTTGACCCCCTGCCCGTCAAAAGCATGTTTTAGTTTTTCTCAGGTTTGCACTGTCATCTAAATTATTCAGCTGCTTTCTTGCCAGTTTTTTGTTTTTTCTTAGAACAAAACTTGCTACTCTGTGGAATCTTCTCATATGGGTGTGAGTCTAACAAATTTAGGAGATTTCCTGCCAAATACAGCAACAGGACAATCCCAAGTCCAAGGCCAGGCTGGAATACCTAGCTCTCAGGTAACCTAGACAGCCTGGGCATCATGACAATAGTCTTGCTCAAACAAAAGGAGATTTTTATATACACTCAGCAGTGTGCACCCATTTAGTCTTCTGTAGGAGGAGGCCACTTGTTTGTTCCCGGCTGCTCGGCCCCGAAATAACCACACAGAAACCATATGATTTACAATACTGTTTGGCCAATAGCTTAAGTGTATTCCTGGCTAACTCATACGTCTTAGTTTAACTCATTCCTAGTAATCTGTGTATCGCCACGAGGCTGTGGCTTACTGGGTAAAGTTCTGGCGTCTGTCTCTGGAGGGCTACATGGCTTCTCTTTGACTCCACCCTCTTACTCCCAGCATTCAGCCTAGCTTTCCTTGCCTACTTCTGTTCTGCCTTGCCATGGGTTCAAAGCAGTTCTTTATTAATTAGTGGTAATCACAGCATACAGAGGGAAATCCCACATCAGTCTTCAAATATTAAATATATTAAATACTTGTTCTGGGTACTGTTCTGGAGCTGTAAACAGAACAATTAGCAGAGTTTCCCTCAACTGTCTTTTCCCTTGGTGTTAAAACAAGAAGGACAAAGAAATCTAAGACAATAAACACTGGAAGAGACCTGAAGTAAAGCTGAAATGAGATGCTCTCATGTGGTGTGTGTTTCAAACCAATAACATAGTGAATGGTAAAGTTTGCTGTGTATGAGGCAGCATCTTCTTGCCATTTTCGGGGTAAGAGGGCAGGAAGCTGTGAATGTTTGAATGGAGGCTGTGCTGTCAAGCACTGCTGTCTTCTTACTTAGGGGTCTGGATAGCTGTCTTCTGCTAGCACAATGCTGATAGGATGCTTGCTCTTTGTCACAAGTAGTTCTTCCTGAAGCTGTAAATGGTCAAGGCTGGTGTGCTTTCCTTCTTCTCCACGCCCCCTCGGCATACTCACACAGTCCTTGTGGGTCCACTCAGCCAGTGTATCCTAGGCACCAGGTGCCAGGCGCTGCCTCTAGTGCTGGGGATCCTGTGCTGAATTAGGATGGATAAAGATGGAAAATGAATGAGATAGAAAAGTATATAGCTTTCTTTAGTGGTAGGAGGAAATACAAAGCAGGAAGAGAGGGCCTGAACTGTGTGCATAAAAGAGAGAATATGAACATTGAATGTGCAGCCAGAAAGGCCTAGTGAAGAAGGTTACTGGCATTCCTAGGACATTCCTCAATCCTGCCCCCTCCCCCCGCTGCATGGGTGCTTGCTTACTCAGAGATCCTTAAAGCTCTGAGGTGACAAATATTTTCTCTCAGTTGTCTTTTCTTCTGAGTTCTAGAAAATACCAACTTTTTCCTCAGACCTGCTTTACCAATTTTCTGAAATTCATGGCTATCATAGATCATGGTTACCAAAAATTATTATAGTTTGGCCACTGTTCCTTAAGCAGGCTGTACTCTGGTCACAAAGTTGATAGCATCCAGAGGTGAACAGATCCTGACCCAAACAATCGGACCCTACATGCATGGAGATGTTGTGCCCGGCACCTGGGAGACAGCCTTCTGTAGTTCCAGCAATGTCTTCACTCGGTACCCTGTACACATTGTGTATGTCCTCCAAGACCTTTATCCATTCTGGTTCTCACCCTACAATGGTTTGAACAGGTTTTTCTTTAGCATCTCAATTCACTCCAAATACCTGATAGAAAGCTAATCATATAATGTAAAAAGGAGAAAAAGAAAAAAGTAGTAGCTGACTATCTTGTGATCTAAGAATGGAAACAGAAAACTGAAGTGCATCGAAATGAACATTTCTTACCTTATAAGTAGAAGTGGACCAGTGATTAAAATGCGCCTAACTGCCAAGATACATGAACACAAAGTGGAATGTTAGCAATTACTAGGTTAATGTGAATTGGTGACTACCTGCTACTGTAACCCTAATTTTTCATCAGTAGACCAAATTAATTGTTTGTACTAAATATTTACTAAATATTCACTTTGCTATATTGCTGGAAATACATCTTGAGGAAATGACATGCCAGAGTTCACCTCTTTTTTATTAGTATTATTTTATTAAATAATCACTTCCTTTCTAAAGATAGCATAAAATCTCAACAGTGATTGCCTCTGAAAAGGGGTATCATGAAAAATGTGTAGTCAAGTTGTCTATTACAGTTTTGTATACATCTCTAGATAATTAGGTAATTGAAAATCTATACTGTGTCTTGTAAGCATCTTAAAATTCAAAACCTCTTGGCATGTGTGAGGCTGTATCAGTTTTACTGTGCACTCGTTGAAGTGTTTCAGCATCCCCTGCACTCAAAGGGCACACTCTAATCTGTGCACTGGCGTCTCTGTTAGCTGACAGCGCTGCTCAGGCAGTTGTTGTTGTGGAACTGGCCTTGTGGCCAGTTTAATTTCCCTGTTCCTTGTTTGTTGCTGTTATAATTGTTCCCAATGTAAGACATGGGTGTTCTGAGTGATCCCCAAGAATTATGTGTTCAATGAATCCTTCATTAGAAATAACTAGAATCTGGAATTCTGAAGAACTCATTGAAGAGAATAAGTTTAAGAAACCTATCTAAATATGTTTCTCATCTATATAGTCAGGTGTGGTGCTCTCTAATTTTTATCACAGTGAAGATAAGTAGTCTCACTTCAGAAATCTCACTTTTAAAAAAATAAATTAAATAACCACAACATTTGTTGTTGTTGTTTCTCAGCTTTCTAAAACAACTTGTGAGAAAACCTTCAAAGAATTGGGCATTTAGTAAAGGTGGCAACTCTCCTTTGACTAAAATCTCCTCTTTAAAGATGAAAATGTCAAAACCGAGTATCTTTAGAATGCTTTTGGATAAATAACTGAATAATATGAATTTTTATGTGTTCTTTAATATTAGTTATAATTGTCAGGAAGGCTAAATTGGCCCTGACTTTCAGTCTTTCCACCTAGAAATTCTTGGTTGTCCCAGCCCTTAAAACCTTGGTTGTCCCAGTCCCCTAATGCTCCCCCCTACTCCTCCTCCCTCCCCTGCTTCCTTAAGAGAAGACATGGTACCCTGCCCTGTGGGAAGTCCAAGGCCCTCCCCCCTCCATCCCGGCCTAGGAGGGTGTGCATCCAAATAGACTAGGTTCCCAAAAAGATAATACATGCAGAAGAGATAGGTCCTAGTGCCATTATTGATGGCTTCTCAGTCTGCCCCCATTGGCAGCCACATTCAGAGAGTCCGGTTTGATAATATGCTCATTCAGTCCCAGTCCAGCTGGATTTGGTGAGCTCCCATTAGATCAGGCACACTGTCTCAGTGGGTGGACCAGCCCCTCACGGTCCTAACTTCCTTGCTCATCTTCTCCCACCTTCTGCTCTTTGACTGGACCTTGGGAGCTCAGTCCATTGCTCTGTTGTGAATGTGGGTCTGTGTCTCTATCTCTATCCATTGGACAAAATTTCTATGGTGATGATCAAGATATTCATCAATGTGACTATGGGACAAGGCTAGTTCAGGCACCCTCTCCTCTGCTGCCCAAGGACCTAGCTGGGGACATCCCCGTGTACACCTGGGATCCCCTTTAGAGCCAAGTATCTTGCCAATCCTAAAATGACTCCCTTAATGTAGATATCTTATTCCCTTCTCCAATACTTTTTTCTAGCACAGGAAATTCCTGTCTCATTAATTCTTGGGCTTACAGAATAAAAGAAAATACCTTTTTTCTGACTTCCAAATCTCTATGTGGTCTCTGACAACATAGTTTCTTATTTGTGATATGAGTATTTTTATACTCAGCAAGTGTATGAGAACAAAGTTAAAAATAACTTTGGTGGTGGTGCATAGCTATCATCCTGGCACTCAAGAGGTAGAGTCATAAGGATCTCTGTGAGCTGAGGTCAGCCTGCTCTGCAGAGTGAATTCCAACACAGTCAGGGCTGCACAGTTAGTCCCTATATCAATAATAAGAAGAAGAACAAAAACAACAGCAGCAACAACAATAAAAATGTGACCGTAAAGGTCTGTCATCCCAACCCAAAGTTAAGATTTCCTTTGTTCAAACCACCTATGTTCCAGGTTTGTTGCGTATTATCTTATGGAAGAAAGCATCTTGCGTTGTGGTTAGTATTCAGAGAGTTGTCCTTCCACCCATGATTTTTCTGTTAATTAACATTTTTCCTTTATTTTACATACCAACCACAGTTTCTGTACCCTTCTCTCCTTCTGTCCCTCCCCCCCGCCATTTCCCACCCCATCCATCCACTCCTCCTCTGTCTCCATTCAGAAAGTGGCAGACCTTCCATGGTCTTGAACATAGCATGGCACATCGAGTTGAGATAGGACCTACCTACACTCCCTCTATAAAGACTTAGCAAGGTAATACAGCATGGGGAACAGGCTCCCAAAAGCCAGTTAAACACCAAAGACAGGCACTGATCTCACTACTAGGAGCCTTACAAACAGACCAAGCTACACAACTGCCACACACATGCAGAGGGCCTAGGTCGGTCCCGTGTAAGCTCCCTACCTGTTGGTCCACAGAGTCCATGTGTTCCCAGGAACTCAGGTCAGCTGTCTGTGGGTTCCTCCATCATGACCTTGACTGCCCTGATGTGAACTCATCCATTTCTTCAGGAGGATTCCTAGAACTTGGCCCACTGCTTGGCCACCCATGATCTTATCCCATCATCCCAGTGTAGAATACTGTTGCTTACAATGTAGTATTGCCTGCAGTGCAAACACTACTGTGTTTTACCTGTTGTGAAAATTATCTCAAACAGTAAGACATGAAGCTAGTTAGTTCCTGCATTACTCTAGCCTTTTCAACGTGGTAACAACCTTCCCTTCCTAATGCTTCAATAATTTTTCTTAAATTCATAACTTATTTTTGCTATCTCATTTTGCTTTATACAGTTGAATACATAAAATGCACAGAGTGGCAGTGTGATCATTGTGATATATTTTGACGTTGTCTTCAATTAACTAATTTCTTGTACTGTTGTGTTAATTCACTTTTTAGAGGATACAACGAACGTATCTTTATAATATTACTAGAGTTTTCTACAATCCTAACTTCACTAGATCTGGAAGACTTTTCTGTTACTAGTCTCTGACTCTTTTTTCCTGTGGTTGCTTTTGATATTGCTCCTTGACCATTCTGGGTATTGTGGCCCTGTTTCTGCCTTTCTAAAGGAGAGTGTCTAAATGCCCTGATGCTAACTCACCTGATGCCTGCAGAGTGAGAAAAATAAAAGACCAGAACAACTCAGTCTACTCTGCTTTTTTTCTATCTGGCTTTGGCATAATTCTTGGCTAGCACTGATAATTAATTGGATTAAAATAGGTTTAGTTTATTTGTGATACTAATAGTAAACTAGACCGTCTCATATACTCTATATTTACTGACATATACCAATTGCATAAAATACCTGGTTTCATTACATTCACACAGTCCGCTCTGGAATTTTACCTACACCCAAGTCTGCTCTTCTCCCTCTTCCTTGTACTTCTTCCTTTCCCAAATGCTTCTGCTGCTTTCATTTGATGTACTTTTTTAAAGGCTTATTTCTCTTTATTTATGCATATGAGTGTTTACCTGTATGCATGTATGTGCACCATGTGCCTTTCTGATTCCCTAAAAGGACAAAATAGATGTTGGAGCCCCTGGAACTGGAATTACGGTTAGTTGTGAACCTCCATGTGGGTGCAGAATCCAATCCTGATTTGTGCAAAAGCACCTGGTGCTTTTAACCAGTGAGCCATCTTTGTCTTTGCACACTCTTGAGCAAATCCTTTCTCCCTAAAGCATGAAGCACTTTCAAAATGTGCATTTGAAAAATTAAAATCATCACCTTGCTAGCCAATGGAATTACTTAGGCCAACAGTATGATGTTAAATTGATGACAGTCACCCACATAAGTGTAGTAGTATATTATTTGTATTTTGATAAATAAATCTTTGCCTGAAGACCAGAGGCAAAGCTAAAGCCACTAGAGGTCAGGCAATGATGGCACATACCTTTAATCCCAGATTTGGGAGACAGTCAGATGGATCTGTGAGTTCAAGGCTACTCTGGGCTACACAAGATCAATGCAGAAACAAATTCAGGTGGTGGTGGCTCACACCTTTAATCCCAGTCTTAGGAAGTCACAAGGCTTTAGTCCCAGCACTAGAGTGAATATAAAATGGGAGGAGAGAGAGGCTTAGTCTGCTTTGTTTATGGTTGCCCAGCCTTGATAAAGGTAAGACTTCTCTAGTGGCTGGCAGCCATGCTTTCCTGGTTTTTGGGTTGAACCCCAATTTCTGTTTCTGGGTTTTTATTATTCGTGCTACACACAAGCAGTTGGTGTTTTCATTGAATTTACTATCCTCAGAGCAGTGTAGATAGCTCATGAAGGTATTAACACATTGCTTGACATATTCATACAAATTAATCTGTATCACAGTCCCAGGCAGGATTCATATCTCCCAGCTGGAAAGCAATCACATGAAATGCCAGACAACAGTTTAAGGCAGCAAATATATGTGAAAGTCCAGCTGGGAGGGAGATGGTGTGTGTCAGAATACATGGGCAACATCTCCCCAAAAGATGAGCTACATCCTACAAGGTTACTCATTACCAAGTCTTTCACCCTTTTCTGATTCTCAACCAGTGGATCCTGATAATTATATTTACCTTCTGAGAATGAGAGATTTAAAGAAAACTCAGGAATACAAATTCTTATACTTGGTGCATTTGCGTTTCCACTTAAAACACCTTTTTCATAGCACTATCCTTAGTTCCAAAAATGCTAATAATAGAAAGCCTGTAACTTCCCCCTTGGGTCAGTTCTCCTGACCTGGTCTTCTGGCAGTCTAACTCTCTTCTCCCTCAGTAATGCCTGAGAGTCAGAGGCTTCATACTTTTTGTGCTTCTCTGTAACTCCAATGAAGAAGCATGACCTGAGTCTTACATTGTAATCTAAGCTCTCATGAAGAGGTCCCATATTTGGTGAAGGTCATGGTTTAGCCTTCAAAGCGCTTTGGTCCAAGCAGCACTGCTTGTCTTGGGTATTTCCACAGTTGCTTCCTCTGATCTCTATTATGCCAACCAAATACACTGCTTCTTATTTCCTCTGAACACACTATTACCATAGTGCATTAAATGTACTTGTAAAGAGATACCAGGATTTCCTTAGCTGTATGAGTTGGGTTCCATTTTGTCATGCCCCAACCCCCATATGCACAAACCAGGAGATATGTACTTTGGCAAATTAGGTTCAACTGAATAATTGACAACACCCAATTAATTTTAAAACTCAGTGAGTTAATATAGCCTCACTTTTAAATTTATTGTTTTTAGCTACTTTTTCTTAACTCATTTAATACAATAAAGCTTAGTTCAAATTCATTTGAACTCATCAGTTTTTTTTTTTCCAATTCACTAAATGTTTCTATTCAACTATTGTTTTTAAACAACTAATGACTCTTTTCTCTCTGGTTCTCTTGTGCAAGTGAGGTATTTTTTTCTATGCAAACCTTAATGTATAATTGTCCTGTCTCTCCTTTATCTTTCTTTGTGATCTACCTTAGCAGACACTGGTTACTTTGTGAGTTGAGGGAAAGGGGGCATGCATGTATGTGTGGAAAGAATAGATATCAGCTCAGCTCTCCCTTAGTGAAATTCTTTACATTGTAAGCTGCATTTCAGAGGCTGTCATCCAATTCAAGCAAACTAGAAGTCTTTTCAGCACTGATGCTTCAGAGGTTCATTTATTTAATAGTAAGTTGACATTTCTTCTCCTAGCACCACAAAAATAAATGAATAAATAAATGTCTCTTTGTACTGTGAGTGCCGGGGAGCCAGCAGTAAGACAAGCATCCTGCCTTTAGCCCAGACTTATTCTAGCAGAAACTGATAAACTTCAAATAAGTCAGCTACTCAGTCTGCAGATATGACATTCAATTTGCTGATTCAGAACTTCAAGGTCATATCTACTATCTTGGTTGGGTTTCATTGCTGTGAAGAGACACCATGACCACAGCAACTCTTATAAATAAAAATCATGTGATTGGGGTGTCTTACGTTTTCAGAGGTTTAGACCATTGTCATCATGGTGCAACATGGTGATGTCCAGGCAGACATAGTGCTGGAGGGGGAGCTGAGAGTCCTATATGTTGATTCACAGGCAATAGTAAGTAGTCTGAGAGACTAGGCATAGCATGAACATATATGAGACCTCAAAGCCCACTTGTACACTGTTAGGCTTCCTCCAACAAGGCCATACCCACCCTAACAAAGCCACACCTCCTAATAGTGCCACTCTCTTTGGGGGCCATTTTCTTTTAAACCACCACATCAACAATCTTATTTTCTGTCGTTCTGAGTCTGATTTATTGTCAGAATGCCCCCTCATCCTGAGAGGGTTATATGGCAAGCCCCATGATGCAATGTAAGACAGGAAAGATGATAGCATCCTGAAGTCAAGCCTTCTTGTTACATTGGGATTACTTTATGGTCAATATCATAAAAGTCACCGTTCAACAGAAGTGTATTGTGCACTGTATTAGTCAGGGTTCTCTCATGTTCTAGATGTACTGATTCCCCCAAGAATGATCTTAAATTGATAAGGTGGAGACATAAAAGAATTGTTGATGTCTACTCCAATAGAGAATCAAAAATGCAAAATTAACTATGAGAGGAATGCTCCCAAAGCAGCCTTTTTTCTTCCTGGGGAAAGGTCTCCATGAGGGGATATCTAACCTGAGTCTTATAGGTAACAGAAGGTTCAACACACATCCTTTATTCACTGACTACCTTGTATGTGTCAGATACTATAATAGACACTGTAGACACAGCAGTAAAAAGCATACAGTGGACACATAGATAAATATTTACTAGATAGCAGTACATGCTAAGGCCAAAATAAAATAGGTGAGAGGGGAGAACAGGGTAGCAAGGGTGGTGCTTTGCAGAGGGTAATCAGGGATATCATTTTCTAGTGAGAATATGTGAGCAGACTCGTAAACAGTAATGAGACTAAGAAGCAGAAAAATCATTTCAGGCAGGAGGAAGAACATGAACAAGGGCACACAGGGCACAAACGAGCTTTAGGGAAAAACAGCAGGTTTTCTTCTTGACTGTGAGGTACGATGGGGAGAAGGTGTGATGAATCGCCCTGAATGAGTGGAGAATGAATGAAGCAGTGTAAAGTTCTGTGAACTCCTCATCGCCATCTGAGAGAAGAGGGCCTGGCTTTGTGGAGCTCTTTGAAGACCAAAGTGATGTCATTAGGTTTTCTTTGGTTATTTCAGATTTGGATTGGCTTGAGTTTGCTTTTAAAAAGTTGACTATAGCAGCAGTATGAAAGATGAACCTGAAAGAGAAGCAGAAGAAACCAACTACAAGCCAGGTTTTATTGTAGTGCCTGTGAGAAGTCTCAGAGACAGAAAGTTGTGGTGTTTCCAGAGGCCTGCTGTCCACTTTCTGATGCCTTATCCATATCAGAAAGTTGGGTGTCTGATTTATGATCATGTGGCCTCTGGAGGAGAAGCATGAAATAATGAGTTGGACCAGCAAAAATACAGATGTGGAAATCAGGAAACAAGTCAAGGAAGAGTTGGCTAATACCCCCATATACATTTTTAAAGGAACAGCAGAAAGAAATACTTATTCTTGCCAGGCCCTGCAGAGAACATTAGTAGAATGTGGATTCTTACAATGCTAACATGGTAGAGACAGAGCTGAATTAAAGGGCAAGAGGCTGAGGTCTTCCAACCAAAGTTGTTGTTCTTGTTCTTCTTTTCTTCTTCTTCTTCTTCCTCTTCCTCTTCTTCTTTCTCCTTCTCCTCCACTTTATCCTCCCCCTTCTTCTTCCAAAGCTTTGGACCTATTAGATTTCTCTTCTTTCTTTCTTTCTTTCTTTCTTTCTTTCTTTCTTTCTTTCTTTCTTTCTTTTTCCCACTTGGGGCCTAGAGTAGAATGCCTAGGCCAGGAGCGTGGTAGAAAGATAAATAGAGATCTTTGTAGCTCTGGTAGGAAAGAGGCCAGGTACTTCTGTGCCTGGTGGTGATGAGTCAGATAGGACAAGGAGTGATATCAGTGGCCAGCTGCAGGTCATGTAAGCCCAGAAACCTGTCTGCAGAAGGAAAAAAGATGACAGACTTTGCTATCTATTTGAGTGAGGAAGCTTGGAATGGGAAGCTGAGTTGGAGTGCACATTTGCACGACTGCTGGGAGAAACATTCATTTCCTCCAGAAATTCTGCTAGTGAAGGAGGGGTGTGGTGGCACAGTGTGAGCCTAAATCTACAATCTGAGGCAGTAAACTGACCCTAGTTAGAAATTGAAGCTTGTGTGTCTGCATGTTTTCAGGATATGCACAGGAGGAACTTTGACGTAAAAGATAGTAGAGATGGAGTAGTTAATGAATGAACAGATACTGTCAGCAAGACCTGACATATAGGAGGTGGCTAATTAGTATTTGTGAAGCCAAGATGGTGGTTTGGAAGGCGTGAGAAGAAAGGGACACCTGAGTTTCTGATAGCTCAAGGTCAATGCTTGGGTCCCATTCAAGGATAGGATCCAGATAGAGACCGAGGACCTGATTGCATAGAGGTGCAAAACTTCAGATTTGTCTAAGTTAGGAATTAAAAGCAACGGTCAGGACAAGAGACTGTGTTTTCAGCCCTGAGAACTCAGTAAGTTACCAGTCTCCAAGCCTTGGATCCCAAACACTTTGACCCTGTGGCTTGCTTGCATTGCTGTCCCCGCCCACTGGGGGCGGGGCTCGAGGGCGAGCTTGGTGGCTGTTCAGAAGCCTCGAGAGCCATCAGTTCCTACCAGACTCTTTCTGGGAGTGCTGTCCACCCTATGGCCGTCAGCAAGTCTTTAAACGTTAACCCTCTTCCAGGCAATAGTGGTGGCGGCCTGGAAGGGCCGGTGCCCATGCGAGTTGACACCCCAACCTGGTTGAGCAGCCAAGCAGCCACAGGCAGGTTAATGGTGCGGCCGCCAGTCATCTGTCCAGCCCCTGAGGTGTGGGGAGTGCCTCTGGGTCCCTCACCTTATGAATCCCGAGGTGAGAGAGCACCCTGTGGAGCTGGTGAAGCAAGGGCCTGGTCCCAGAATTCCTCTGAGGATGCCTGCCCAGGAGCCTACATCGCCCTGAGGTACATGCCAAATCTGGCACTGCCAGAGGATGTTTCAGCTATACAGAAAGAGATGGAGCAACTGGCCAAGGAGCTGAGACAGAAGAGGATGACCCTGGGGTACTCACAGGCCGATGTGGGGTTTGCTGTAGGAGCTATGTTTGGGAAGGTTCTCAGTCAGACGACCATTTGCCGCTTCGAAGCCCAGCAGCTTAGCCTTGCCAACATGTGGAAGCTGCGACCCCTGCTGAAAATGTGGCTGGAGGAAGTAGATGAGAAGAACCTTGTGGGCATATGCAGAATGGAGGTGATCCTGCAGCAGGCCCGGAAGCGGAGACGTGCTAGCAGAGAGAGACGTATTGGGAGCAACCTGGAGAAACTGTTCTTGCAGTGTCCAGAGCCCACGCCCCAACAAATCAGCTATATTGCTGGGCGCCTCCGGCTACAGAAGGATCTAGTCCAAGTTTGGTTTTCTAACCGGAGCCAGATGGGCAGTTGGCCAACCAATGATACCTCCCAGAGGGAGAATGTGGGGGCATCTGGGCCTCCCTTACCAGGGCCACCAGTGTGCTTTCCCTTGGCACCGGGGCTCCACTTTGATTTCCCCCACTATGGGGGGTCATGTCTTACACCCCTGTACTCTTCTGCCACATTTCCTGTGCGAGGAGCCCTTCTGTCTGCCCCAGCCACCACTCTGAGCCTCCCCAGGCTGTCAAGCTGAAGGGCGTACTCTGCAGGAAGAAGATCAGAGAATAAAGAGGAGGGGGTCTTTGTTTCAGGGGGTTTAGCCTTTAGTTCTCTGCCTAAAGAATTTAAACAGGCTAAGGGAAAGGGTGGGAATTCCTTCTGAAGGGTTGGGAAGAAAGTTAAAGCTTATCACTAGCTTCATTTTGGTTTTACCTTTGTTTGTCCCTGGCATTGGCATTACAATATATTTGTGCCTTCAACATTTGTTTCTCTTCTTTTATTATTAATTAAAGACATGTCCATTGTTCCTTATGGTTTCAGGAATTATAAAGAGTTTATTTCTTTATTAACACAATATAAAATTCAAAATGCAAGTCACAGAAAACTACTCCAGCAGCTTTTATTAAAAACAAACTGACCTTTGCACAGACACAAAATCCAAGGTAGCAGTTACTCCTTGGAAAGGGCCGAGAAATGGAATTGGAAGGCAGCACAAAAGCCCTTTCAGACACATAAGCTGCCTTTTCACAGCCACCAGTGTGCTGGGGTGCCTGTGAGGGTCTCCGCCCAGGTCTCCACCTCCTCCCGGTATGCACCATTCTGGGCCTTCTTGCTTACCCTGACTTTGAAGCCATTCTAATCTAAACCTGTTTGTTACTGAGGTTGGCAAGCTGGACCACCACAGTCCTCAGCCCCAACTCTCTGTTTCTTCCAGATATTTTGGGTTGTTCTTTGGGAATACCTGTTACTTTGTTTTGAGCTGACATGCTTTTAAGATCATGCTTGTAATAGTTCCTGGTGGTTTGACTATTGGTGGCTGGAGTTCTGTTCGCCTGCTATCCACACTTGACTCCACAGGCTGTTTCCCAATAGGCACTTAAGTCCCTTTTCCCCAAAACTGATTTTTTTTTTAAAGTTTTCTGCTTTCTTTCTGATCAGTTACTAATCTTCCTGTTTGGGGCTGGGGAAGTTGCTTGAGGATAGAGCATGCAAAGTCCCTGGGCTTGATCCCAGCATCAAAAAAAATTTTTTTTAATCTCTTTGCCTTTTGATTTTTCTGCTATAAACCTGCACGCAGGGTATATTAAAATTCCATCACTGTGATATCACTGAGACAAAGACTTTCTGCTTACTGGGCAGCTTCTGCGGCATGCATTTTCTTCATCGTATTTTGATTTATCTAGGGTATTTTCAAAGATCATACCTTAGTACTTTTATTTTGCACTTTGTTTTCTGAGTTAACTTTGGTTTTTATTTTTATTCATGGCCTTTTCCTGGTTTCCTCTGGTTCTTTTCATTATTCTTGTTTCTATTGTGTTTTTGAAATGACTACTTTTTTATGTGGTGTTTTCTGGTGCTGTTTGTTCTGTTTTGTGGTGCCTATTGTGGAGTCAGAAGTAGAAACCAGAGCAAGCTACATTCTGAGCTTGTTCCTCAAATTCCATAACTGATTTGATCAGCACATAAGCCAGACAGACCTAATGCCTCTAGTTCATATTTTCTTCCTCATTATAGAAACTGATACTTTGCCATTAACTAGCATGCCTGGTAAAATTGGCCATTGCAACCATTTTTAAGTGTAAATTCACTTTGTTCAACTGAATTATATCATAATGTACAACTATACTGCCATCCTATTGCAATTCTGTCTCACAGCTCTAAAATATGACCTCCTAACCCTAGCCATCTGCTTTGTGTCTGTAAATTTGTGTATTCTAGATATTTGTATTAATAGATTGACATAATCGTTCCCTGTGTGTGGCTTATTTCACTTGGCAAATCTTCAAGGCTCGTATATGCCGCAGTGTTTGTCAGAGTCCATCTTTTTATGGCCGACAGTATTCCCCCGCATCAATAATCTATGGTTTGGTATTGGCTCAACTCTTCGGTTATTCTCACCTGCCGTCTACCAAGCATAATATTGCTGTGGAGAGCTGTAGTAAAGAATCTATTGAATCCCTGTTCTCAGTTCTCTTGAGTAAATACCTAGGTATGGAATTGCTGAGTCGAGTGGTTCTACCAACTTCCTATTTATTTTCTTTTAATAACATATTAATTCTTTGAGAATTTCATTCAATATACTGTTCATATTCATTCCAGACCCCAACTCCTCTAAGATCCCTCCCCGTCTCTCTACTCACCCAACTTTTTCCCTCTCAATCTGTTTCTTCTTGCTCCCGTCTAGTCCAGTTTATGTCGCCCACATTGTCCCCAGTGTGAGGCTCTGGAGTGTGCTCCACCTGCCCGAGGTCACATCATTAAAGAAAACTGAATCTCCTTCTCCCAGAGCTACTGAAGGCCAATATCCCATCAACTAGGGCTAGGAATCCTGCCCACCTTGAGCTTGCACGGGTCTTGCACATGCTGCCACTGCAGATACCCTGCTGTGTCCAGAAGACACTGTCTCCTTGGAGCCGTCCACTACCCCTGGCTCCTACAGTGCTGCCACCACACTCCCTTTGGGGACTGGTTTAATACAGATGTCCTGTTTAGAGATGAGCACTCTACATGTTGGCCAGTTGTGACTCCCTGCTGATTGCCAGCTATTACAGGATTATTAACTTTTTGAGACACTGCTGAAGGTCTTCCTCAGCAGATGTGCCATTTTTAAATCCCTCTAGGAACATATAGGGTTCGGTTTCGCCTCATTTCTACCAACATTTTTATCCCCTATCATTTTTTCCATTATACCCATCTTAGTAGATGTGAAGTGATAGTTCATTGTGGTTTATGTTTGCATTTCTCCAATGAATGATATTTCACAAATATTGAGCTTCTTTTCATATGCTAATTGTCCATTTATTTTTTTCTTCTTGAAGAAATGATTCAATTATGTTGCCCATTTTAAAATTAGTATCTTTCTTTATATATTCTAGAAGTTAAAACCTATGTCAGATACGTAAATTGCAAATATTTTCTTTCTGTGGTTTGTCCTTTTAGTTTTCATATTGTCCTTGTGATATACAAAAGTCTTTAATTTGATGTGGTACCCTAGTTATATATACATGATGTTGTAAAACTACAGTACTTTATACAGTATGATGGGGGGGAAATCACAGAAATAAAAATTTGACTTCTCAGTTCATTGGAAAGCAAATTGGTGCCACGTCATGAAAGGCTGTTAGATAATTCACATGAAAACCTTTTAAGTTTTCTATGACCCATCATTTTTTTTTCTATCACCTTATATTTCTGGTCTTTTTCCCTTTTACAATCTATTATTTTTTAAAAACTATCTTTTTTCATTTATATGACAAATCCATTTCCCATTCCCTCCCCTCATCCTTCTCCCTTCATCTTCTGCCCCCCACACTCCATCCCACCCCTATCCACTCCTCAGAGCTGGTAAGACTCCCCATGGGAAGTCAACAAAGCCTAGCACATTGCTTTGATGCAGGACCAAGGCCCTCGCCACTATATCTAGGTTGAGCAAGGTATCCCATTAGGGAGAATGGGTTCCAAAAAACCAGAACAAACAGTAGGAATACATCCTGGCGTCACTGCCAGTGACCCCACAGTCTGCCCCAGCCATGCAACTGTCACCCACATTCAGAGGGCCTGGTTTGGTCCTGTGCTGGTCCCTCCTGTCAGGCTGGAGTAGGAAAGCCTCCGTTAGCTCAGGTGCTGTCTCAGTTGGTGTCCTTATCACGGTCTTGACTCTTTGCTCATACTCTCACTCCTCCCACTCTTCGAATGGACTTTGGGAGCTCAGCCCAATGCTTCGCTGTAATTCCCTGCATCTACTTCCATCAGTTGCTGGATGAAGGTCCTATGATGACATTTAAGATAGCCATCAATCTGACTGCAGGACAAGGCCAGTTCAGGCACCTTCTCTAGTATTGCTTAGGGTCTTAGCTGGGGTCATCCTTGTGGATTCCTGGGAATTTCTCTAGTGCTAGGTTTCTTGCTAGCCCCATAATAACTCCCTTAATCAAGATATCTCTTTCCTGTTCTCCATCTCTGTCCTTTCCCCATCTTGACCATCCCGTTCCCTCTAGTTCTCCTCTTCTCTCCCTTTCTCCTCTCCTCATCCCCTTCCACCTTCCCTTCTCCCATACCCATGCTCCCAGTTTTCTCAGGAGATCTTGTCTGTTTCCCCTTCCCAGGGGTATCTATTTATGTTACTCTTTGGGTTCTCTTTCTTACTTAGTGTCTCTGGGATGACCCATCATTTTAACATGTTAGAATATTTATGAAAAGTTACTTGTGTGCATATGTGAAAAAATCAGAGATAAGAATAAGCATTACAACATTCTTTTTGTTCCTTTAAAAAAACAAACAAACATGTATTTGTTATTTTGACTCACAAATCATTATATAGCCCACGTTAGTTTGGAACTAGGATTATACTCTTGCCCCATTACACTCAGCCCTAAGAAATTTTTTTTCTCTTTTTAATTGAAAATAATTTTTATACAAATATTCTGATCATGTTTTCACACCCGCAACTCCTCCCAGAGCCTCTTCACGGACCCAAATCCCCCCCCCTTCCTCTCTTTCATTAAAAATCAAGCAGGCAACAACAAAATGATAGACTCAGTCAGAGTCAAAACAAGTAGAAAAGGAGACAGAAAATACACAGAAAACACATACAGACACAGAGACACACACTCATGTGGAAGTTCCACAAAAACACAAAACCGGAAACCATAATATATGAGCAAAAGTAAGGTTAGAAAACATCCCCCAAACAACGCATTGTGAGACAAAAATCCTCCAAAAATAGCATTGAGCTCATTTTGTGTTGGCTTCTCTGCTGCTGGGACTGGGGTCTTCCTTTACATGTGTTTTGTACAAACAGTGAGAAAAGTGAAAACTAAGTTTTCTTTTTCCTTTGCATCATTTGTTAATTGAAGATAGCTTATGGTTCAGGGACGGGGCTCATGTCCACTTCGCTATCAGTGCTTGGGACTCCATCTGCCTTGCACCTGTGCTGTCCCTGTGCATGCTGCCACAGTCTGTTTTCATGTGTGTCAGTCTTATTGTTTCTGAAAGACCTTGTTTCCTTGGTGTTCTCCATCCCCACTGACTCTTACAATCTGTCCGCCTTCTCTTCTGCAATGTTTTCTAAGCACCAAGGAGAGATAGCTGATGGAAAAATCCCATTTAGGACTGAGTGTTCCAAGGTCTCTTACTCTCCACACATTGTCCAGTTATTTACTGCAAGGAGAAACTTCTCTGATGATGACTGAGAAGGACACTGATCTATGAGTATAACAAATTAATTCTTATGTTCTCTTAGCTGAACAGTATACTTCGTATTTGCCCTTGGTCCATGACCTACATAGTCTCAGGCTCTTGACCGTTGGAAGATCATCAGGCATGAGTTTCATCTCATTGAATGGCCTTGAGTGGAAACCAGGAGTGGTTGGTTGCCCCCACAACTTTTGTGCCACTATTGTACCAGACTTCATGCAAGCATGTCACCATTGTAGATAGAAGGCTTTGTAGCTGTGTTAGTGTTTGCCTTTCTCCTCTGATGTATACAGAGTAACTTCTGGTATTATGAACACTAGTCAATAGGGGTGAAGGCTCTAGTTAGGCACTAACTCAACTTTCCTGTATTCAATTTTATATGTAGGTGTTGTCTTCAGCAATAGGGCATTACTATCAGTTTGTGGAGAGGAACCTATAGCCTTGGCAATATCTGAGTTGTTTGGGGGTTTCCATGGGCTTCTTTGACCAACAGCTCAATTAGATGTAATCCATTTCTGGCAATGAAGGTTTCACTGAATTGCAAAAATGTCCAAATAGAACTGTTTCTCCTCCATTATTTGGTGATTCTATTCATATTTCTCTCATATATGTTTATATTTTAATCCTCTAATGTAGTAGGTTTCCTTACAACCCCTCAAATGACATTACCCTCCTTTTCCCTCCCCAACTTCATTTAGTCCTCCTGTCCCAGTCTCATCCCCCACCCCGTCCATCTATAACTATCTATTCTTTTTGTTCTTCTTTGTGAGATTCCTTCCCTCCCCATGAATCCCTTATTCTGTACCTAGCTTCTGTGGTTATAGGGATTGTAGCTTGCTTTTCTAAGACTTAACAGCCAACATATACATACAAGTAAATGCACGGCATATTTGGGATTTGGGGATGCTGGATTACCGCACAGTTATTTGTTTTCTGGCTCCATCCTTCCATCTGTTAATCCATTCACCTGTTAATTTCATGATTTTGTTTTTTAAATAGCTAAGTGATATTACATTATGTTAATGGTACCATATTTTCTTTATTCATCCATTGACAAATATCCAGGATGTTTTCAATTTCTGGCTGTTATGAATAGAGCAGCAATGAGGATGAATTAGCAAGTGTCTCTGTAGTAGGATGTAGAGTCCTTTAGATATGTACTCAAGAGTGGTGTAGCTGGATCTTGAGGTAGATCTATTTCTAGCATTCTATGGAATGGCCACAATGGTTTCTGTAGTGACTGGACAAATTTGCACCACCAGTAGCAGTAGATAAGTGGTACCCTTTCTCCACATCTTGGCCACAGTGAGATGTCATCAGACCATTCTTAGTGGAGTCATATGAAATCTCAAAGTAGTTTGATTTGCATTTTGTTGATGACTAAAGATGATGAACATTTCTATAAGTGTTTCTCAGCCATTTGGATTTCCTCTTTTGAGAATTCTGTTTAGATCTGTACCCTGTTTTTAATTTTATTATTTGTTTTCTTAATGTCCATATTTTTTTAGTTCTTTGTAAATTTTGTATATTAGTGGATGTGTAATCAGTTAAAAAAATCTTTTCCCATTTTGTAACCTGATACTTTGTCCAAATGATTATGTCCTTTGCTATGCAGAAGCTTTTCAGTTTCATAGGTCCTGTTTACTAATTGTTGCTCTTAATGTCTATGCTATTTAATGAATTCAAAATTATCCCCCACTTTATGTTCTATCAAATTCAGTGTATTTTGTCTTATATCATGGTCCTTGGTCTTTTTGGAGTTAAGTTTTATGCAGAGTACTAATAATGGATCTATTTGCATTCTTCTACATGCAGCCATCGAGTTTGTCCAGCATCAGTTGTTAAGGAATCTGTCTGTTTCCAGTGTGCATTTCTTGCTTATTTATCAATATCAGATGTGTGCACTTGTGAGTAGGTTTTCAATTCTATTTTGTTGATTTGTATGTCTGCTTTATATCAATACCATGCTGTTTTTATTACTATAGCTCTGCAGTACAATTTGAAATTAGAGATGGTGATGATCCAGCAGTTCTTTTATTATTCATAATTTTTAATATCTCCTTGTTTTTGTGTTTCTATATAAACTGGATATTGTCCATTTAATTTCTGTGAAGAATTGTATTGGAATTTTTTTTACGGATTTACAGTGAATCTGAAGATTGTTAGTATGGTCATTTTCACTGTGTTAATCCTACCAATCCATGAGCATTGGGGATCTTTCCATCTTCTGATATCTTCTTCAGTTTCTTTCCCTAGTGTGCTAAAGTTTTTAATCACACAATTCTTTCACTTTTCTGGAAGTTTTTGTCAGCTGTAGATGTTTTCTGTGTCATTTTTAGGGTCTTTTTTCTATAAACTCATATTGTGTGTAAATAAAGATGCTTTGACTTTTACTTTTGCTATCTGTATCCCTTTGATCTCCTTCAGATGTCTTATTGCTCCAGCGAAGACATCAAGCATTATGTTGAGTAGATGTGGGGAGAGTGGACATGCTGGTCTTGTGCCTGCTGTCAGTGGGAACGCTTTGTGCTTTTCTTTGTTTAGGCTGCTGTGAACTGGAGGTTTGCTGTGTGTTCCCTTTGTTACTTTGAGGTTTGTCTTCTGTATCCCTAGTCTCCCAAGGGCTGTATCATGAGGGGATGTAGATGATCATGCGGTTTTTGTCTTTCAGTCTGTTGATGTGGTGGATTACACTTATAAATTTACATATATCCCTACAACTATTTTTTAAGAAAATCTGTACAAAGTTTAACAATCCAGCGTCATACCTTTATCATAGTCATCTTTGTCTGTAAAATAGTAATTTCTAATTATAAAGTACTTCTTAAAAGAATAAATGTAACCCTTTTCAATTTTGCCTGTATTTGTTATTTCTATAAAACACATTTCTTTAAACAGGAGTACTACGCCATATACATAGATACACACACACACTCACACACACACACATCTAGTATGTTTGGAGTTAGAAGACATTGCTGAAGATTAAGATTTCAGGGATTTTTAAAAAACCAAATGCCTGTTAATTCAGAAGAGTATAGTATTGCTCAGGAAGAGTAGACATCTGCCATATGTCTGTTTTCTTGTGCACCAGAGTAATTCACAATTACTATCTGTGTGTTTATATACCTTTGTGGAGTTAACCCATATTTAGAGTGTAATATAACTCAAATCATTTCTGTGTTTCCGAATGTTTATTTTCAAATTTAAAAAATATTCAAAAATACAAAATTCTACTTTTAGCACAGAATCTTCATGCTTGTCATTTCTGAAGCAACCAAACAAATGCAAATGAAAGCTATGGATTTGTAAATTGAAAGGCAGGGTCAGTTTCTAGCATTCTATCTCCAGCCGGCTAAAGCCATCCTGGTACCCAGTAGAATCCTTAAACCAAGCTCTGGTGACGTCAGAGAAGAACAACACTACAGGAGCCAGGGACAGGCCACTCTGCCGCCTCTCCGCAGCTGGAAGACCTGCTGTGAATTCTGCACAGGATTAGCTACTTTGGCTTGAATTTGGTTGGACATCTTATGCTTCCCTCCTCCTGGCTTCCAACAAAATGACAAAATAAAACTGATTGTACTTACTGGTATTCAGTCTTCTACTGCCTGCCTGCCAAAGACTCAGTTGAAGCAGGAAAATTTGGGGCCTTCTGAAAAAGTCACTACATTTCAAATTCATTCCTTCTAAAATTGCCCAGTTTGTTTGGAATTCCTTCTGCAAGGGCATGACTGTATTGTTTCCCAATTGATCCTCTTTTTTCTTTTAGCATATATAGACTAAGACCTTTCCTAGTGCAAGGTACAATTGTCAGGACAGTATTATGACATATACTTACTTAATTTGATTTATTGTTTTTGAATGGATAATAATGCACAAATTTAAAACTCCTGATTGAGTAGGATAAAATCTTTTTTATGTATCAGAATTGGAGTTTTTATTAAAGATACTTTTAGAGGCTTAGGTACAATGTTTAAGAAACTGAGAGGTACTCAAAAGAGATGAGCACAGGCTTCTCAAAGATAGTTGATCTCTGTTGTCCTTAGAGTAGCGTGCAAACTATTTCAATAGTTTTTGTTTATTTGTAATGTTTTATTTATTGTTTGAGAACTTCATACAAGTATACCATTATTTTTATCTTCTGCATCCCTCTCCCCACTCCAACTCACCCAGGACTTTCCCCAACACATTCTTCTCCCTACTTTGTGTCCTATTCTCTTTTATTATTTTATAATCTATTTAATCCAATTATAAACTGTTTTAGCTAAAAACAAATCTGTGTTGGTATGGCATTATATAAGACTGTCAAACAAAATATGCTGGATTAGCTGGTTTAAACATCAGAAATCTATCTCCACACTGAAGTCTGGATGTAAGATCTAGGTGTGGGCATGGTTAGTTCTTTCTGAGAGCACTGAGAGAAGGATCTAGTCAAGGTTTGTCTCCTTGACTCACGGAGACCCTCCTTCTCCTTCTATCTTTATTATCCTTCTTCTGCATGTCTTGCTCACATCCCTCATGTATTTATGGTATACTCTTATAATCTCTTTTTGCTTACCTGTCTGTAAAGAGCCTATTTCTGTCATAACCTGGGATTAATACCTCGGCATGGGAATATTTTTGGAGATCCTCTTCCTCCCATAAATGAACTAAAATTTAAACTAAGTTGAGATGTTTGTACATAGTCAAATAGAAGATGATTTATTACTTGGGGGTGTGTGTACATATACATATAAGCATTTGTTCTGGGAAGTCATAGCTGCTCCTTGACATGAAGGAAAGAGTCATGCCTGGAGGGACCTTGAGGAATAGACAGAATTCTGTGTGTTGCTTCTATGGACAACATAGTTATAGTTCTGTGTGACCTGAAGAGACAAAAGACAGGCAGCTGTGTGAAAATGGCAGTAATTCACCTGAAGATAATACCAGTACTGACAGTATTTGTGACTTGAGTTATTACAAATATGACACTCCCACCCTCTGAATATAATTTCTATGACTTATCTACACCCATTTCTAAGGAGCTACAAATGGGTTCAGCAGCCTACTATCCCTTTTACTTTAAACAGTTACTTCATTCAAGAGCCTTGGTTTTCATCTGTCAGGAAGAACATGGTAAAAGTTGGTAAGAATGAATTTGGGAACTATTGAAGGAAACCCTCAGAGATCTCTCTTACTCAGTACTCGTTTCCTCGTGATGCTGTTGTCATAGTTACCTATGGTTTGCTTATCACTCACAAAATCATTCTTCTGCATCTCTGTAAACTGGAAAGCATTTAACAACTGGTAGCCCAAACTAAATAAGAGAGCAGAGAGTGCAGTCATTAGTATCAGTTGCTGATGATAGTGGTGAAATATAAATATAAAGCTGGGTATGGTGACACACACCATAATCCCTGCAGTCAGGAGGCCGAGGCGCGCAGATCTCTGCACGCAGATCTCAGTTCAAGGCCAGACTGAACTACAAAGTAAGACTCTGTCTCAAAAGAGAATGGAGGTGGGGGAGATTTATAAAAACCTGTTCCCTTGGTTGACAACTAGGTAATAGGACAAATGATAATAGTTTCACTTGAAGGATCGAACCTTTCTGGAAACCGGATAGCATTATATAGTTTAAACGAATGACCTCTCTTGTTTCCAGCCTGTAAGCACATAACACCCACAAGTAAGAACAAAGCAGCATGACTAGGATTGAGATCAGAGGCTGGTGATGTAGAATGCAAATGTGAAGAGAGCAGGCGGCACACTCATCAGACTGAGCTACACAGAAGCTTGCCTTCTTGATCAGCTGTTCCTCATTTCCTCCTCCCAGCTACAAGCTTGTTCCTCCCACTGTTCATACAATCTCTTCATTGAATGTTGCTATCATGTAGATGTAGAAAAGTACAGATGTCCTTAAAAGTCTACAGATTAAAGGTTTGATCTCTACCTTGGTCTCTATCTGGAAAATGGTCGTGCCTTTAGGAAGTGGGACCTAATAGAAGGGCTTTCATTTGTTTTGGGGCATACTCTTGAAGACACAATGGGACCTGGCACCTCCTCTTTATCTTTTTGCATTCTGGACGTAAGAAG
This sequence comes from Ondatra zibethicus, assembly GCA_004026605.1. NCBI lineage: Eukaryota > Metazoa > Chordata > Mammalia > Rodentia > Cricetidae > Ondatra > Ondatra zibethicus. Next base: position 50,615 of record PVIU01007253.1, on the reverse strand, counting down.
AATGTCTTTGGTCTACCACATGCTCCTACCACTATGTGTTCTTCACCTAAAGCCCAAAATAAGCAGGACCAACTGGCTATGGACTGAACTCTTCAAAACAGTGAGCCTAGATAAACCTTTTCTCCTCATAAATTGATTATCTCAGGTATTTGTTGCAGTAACAGAAATTGGACCAGTATTAATAACCATGTACTCACTGACTTTTCTAAGATCTGCTATTCCAGCTTGCTAGAGCTATCAAGGTACCTCAGAGTAGACAGCTTAAGCCAGAAACTATTGTCCCTGGAGATTGAAAGTCTAAGATGAATGTCTGGGAGGGGCTGGTTCATTGACAAGATGTAAACAACGGTGTCTTCCACTCTTTCCTTGCTTAAAGTCACCTCTCTGTGACTGTCCTGTCATCTTCCCTCTATGCATGTCTTTGTCCATATTTCCTTATTATATTAAGGTGCTAATCATACTGATATGCTTAGTGCCTGATCTACCCTAATATCTCCTTTAAATTTATCACCTCTATAAAGACCTTATCTCCAAGTAAGATCATATTTTAAGATATGAAAACTTAGAATATAAACTTGAAGGGAACACAATTCAACCCATAATACCTACCACTCCTGGGGAAAATCTAGGTTTGTGCTGGGAAATAGATATAAGAAGACAGTCGGACAGAAGACTTTTGTTTCCTACAAAGAAATTAAATAGAAGATAATAACATGATAAAAAGGAAAACTCCTTTGACATGGAGTCACACTGTTTCAGATCTGCATTCTATCTTTTTGATACTTATCTAGATAATATCCCTATTCTATAAATACCTTATCAGGAAGAGGGTGTGTGTGTGTGTGTGTGTGTGTGTGTGTGTGTGTGTGTGTGTGTGTGTGTGAGTGTGTGTGTGAGTGTGTAGGAAGGATTTTCTGGGAACCAAATCCAGAGCTTTACACATACCAACCACGCCCTTTGCAACTGGGCTGTACCCAGTGTCTCTTCTCTGGAAATTTGAAAATATGTCTCAGCTAAAAACTCAGGGGCTTCTTATATATAAAGGTTGAGAAAAATTTCAGAAAATCAACACCCTTTACAATAGACTCAATTAATATAAAATATTTTGTTGTAACTCCAATCAAGCAAGTGAAAGACCTGTATGACGAGAACTTAAAAGTCTTTGAAGAAAGAAATTAAAGATATCAGAAGATGGAAAGATCTCTCCTGCTCATGAGTTAACATAGTAAAAATGGCCATCTTACCAAAACAATCTACAGATTCAATGCAATTCCCATTAAAATCCCAACACAATTTGTTACAAACCTTGAAGGAACAATACTCAACTTCATATGGAAAACAAAAGTCCAGGATAGCTAAAACAATCCTGTACAATAAAAGAACTTTCAGGAATATCACCATCCCTGATTTTTAAGCTCTATGTCACAGCTATAGTAGTAAAAGCTGCATGGTATTGGCATAAAAGCAGACACATGGATCAATGGAAATGAATTGAAGACCCTGATGCAAGCCCACACACAAATGAGAAAGTGATGAAACTGATTTTCAACCAAGAAGCCAAAATTATACAGTGGAAAAAAAGAAAGCATCTGAAACAACTGGTGCTTGTCTAACTGGAGGTTGGTATGTGGAATGCAAGTCAATCCAAATTTATCACTCTGCACAAAACTCAAGTCCAAGTGGATCAAAATCCAGATCTCCCTGGGAAGGGGAAACAGAAAAGATGTGATTGGACAGAGGGCAGGTGGGGACGGAAACATGAGATGTGATTGGACAGAGGGCAGGTGGGGACGGAACATGAGCACTCAGGTTACCAGGAGACTGAAGGGAAAGAACTGCTGGGGGTAGGGGGGCAGGGGCCTAGCACAGGGCAATCTCCAAGGAGTCTATGGGGAGGACCCCAGGCTAAACTCCTAGAAATAGTGGATAAGTAGTCTGAACTGGCCATGTCTTATGACCAGTTGTCATCTGAGTTCACATCCAGCAACTGGTGGAGGCAGGCAGATACAGAGACCCACAGCCAAACATAGGTGGAGGTCAGAAATCATGCAGAGGAGGAGAAAAAAGTGTAGGAACCAGAGGGGTCAAGGTACCATGGGAAGGCTCACATAGTGTACTAACCTGGCTCATAGGGTCTCACTGAGACTGATCTGGCAACCAGAGAGCCAGCATGACACTGAATTAGGCACTCCACATATATGTTACAGTCGTGCAGCATGACACTGAATTAGGCACTCCACATGTATGTTACAGTCGTGCAGCATGACACTGAATTAGGCACTCCACATATATGTTACAGTCGTGCAGCATGACACTGAATTAGGCACTCCACATATATGTTACAGTCATGCAGCTTGATCCTCTTGTGTGGCTCTGTTCCTAACAGTGGGAACAGTGGCTGTCTCCGACTCTTTTACTGGCTTTTGGAATCCTACTTCTCACACTGGGTTGCCTTGCCCAGCCTTAATACATGGGGAGGTGCTCAGTCTTGCTACAACTTGATATGCCAAGTTTTATTGATACTTATAGGAGACCTGCCCTTTCCTGAATGGAGACAGGAGAGGAGGAGATGGGGGGAAGGGAGAGAATGTAGGGAAGAGGGACTGGGAGAAGATAATGGGGGGGGGTTGCAGCCAGTATATAAAATAGATAGATGAATAATTTAAAAATCCATAAAAATCTGTGTATTGAAAAGAAATAGTGCCACTCAGTGTAGTTTGTTAAGGTTAAATATTATTTATTAAAAGATGAAATTAAAAAAAAAACAGGGGCTAAAGAAGTTAGTAGGTAATTATGTTAATCTATTTTGAAAACAGGATAGTTGACCCATTGGTGAGAGTAGAAACCATTTCTTGGGAAGAGATCTTGGATACCTTGATGAAGATATAATTCATTTTCCCAAAGAGATACCTGGCATCAGGCACTTGACCTTCTGAACCATTCCACCAGACTGAGTCTGCTACTAAGCATTGTCAGTCACTAGAACCATCAAATTTGTGTGCCATGATCAATCTTCATCTTCAATTTTTTTCTGATTTTATGCACTTATGAAACAGCTAAAAACAGCATATACTATGTTCAGACAGTAGGTTATTGTTTCTATAGACACTTTAAGAATATTGCTACCTATAAGTAAACACCAAGTATGGTTTTTCAACTATAACCTTAAATCGTTCTTTCTGTCATAATCAGCCATACAGGTGATCACATCCAGGTATTGCATGCCATTAGCATGCTTGGTAAATGTGTACTACCTTCAAAATGTAAGCTGTTTTCTTTATCCCCCAAAAAGCAATCATGCTTACACCATGGATAGAAAGAGATTTTTTTTTTTTGCCTCTTTGTCACACCATTAAAGTAGCTAACCAGCCATAAATTTTTATCTTCTAGGCCAAGAAATTTTAAATAAAATACTAACATAAATGTGATAAATGTGATGCTTTTCATGAAAAGTGAAAAGGTCTTTATCCTTTTTATTTGGGATGCCAGGTAATCATAATCCATTAAAAAATGGTATCATTTTAATTTTTAAACAGTTTCCTACATTAGTCAGTAAAAAATTTATTTGATGAATATTATTTGTGAACACATCTGTGCATTGTGAACACCTAAAAAACAGAAGGAACTTGAAATTGTGATTTAAATATTTTCTCACAGTTGATCCAGTGATGCTGCTGTTGAAATAAACCATACATAAATGAAATATCACTTCCTATTAAACGGCAAGTCTATATCTTCAGTCATTGTTTTAGTGAGGACAATAATGAATCATTTGTTTGAATCTAAGATTCAAACTGTAACAATCTACCTGCCCTAATCACAAGCATGTGTTTATATTTTACCACATTGTCTGACTTTATGCATTTTATGTTACTTATTTCACAGATATTAAAGTTTGGAGCTATGTAAGAACAATGATTTGATTTCTCACATTCGCCTTAGTACTTGTGCATATATTCATTAATATTCATATTTTTAAATTGATCAGACAAAAATATCAATGTACCAGAACATGGCAAGCAAAATAAGAATAACCAGCCTCACCCAGATGTGAAAGTCCCCAAAACTTCAGATCAAGCAGCTTTGACCATTTCCCAGTAACTTTTCTCTGGCCCTTAACAAATGTCTTTTCTTCCTTATATTCTTATAGACATCAACATTGTCCCTGTATGCTTGTTCTTCAGCAATATCTAAAGGACAAAAAAAATGAGAAATAGACAGGGAGTGCACATGCTGAATAAGAAGGGAATCCAGAGGTTAAGGAGAACTCCCAAATGGTGAGTTTTAGAGGACTGTACAAGCTAGCTCTACAGAGAAATCAATCAGGAGCCAGTGAAAGGCATGTGACCATTTGGAAGACTTGTGGTCAGCAGAAGGTAAGAGGGGGACTAATAGGAGAAACAGACAGAAAACCAGAATAGGAGACAGAATGGAAAGACTGCTCTGCAAGCCTTCCATATAGCTTGTAGAAGTATTCCCTCACTGCCTTCAAAAAAGAATATATTCATTTACCTCACCATATCCCAAGGCAATTCAGTGCCATCTCTCCTCTAGGCCAGAGTGTAGATGGAAGTTTCTGTCCTGCCTGGTCCCTCAGCCATTCAGTCCCAAAGAAATATGCAGAGGCTTATATCAATTATAAATAGTTTGGCCTCTTAGTTCAGGCTTATTATTAAGTAGCTCCTACAAGTTAAATTAACCCATAATTCTTGTCTATGTTTAGCCATATGGCTTGGTACCTTTGTTCAGTAAGGCATTCTCATCTTGCTTCCTCTGTGTCTGGCTGGTGACTGCCTCTCTGCCTTTTTTCTTCCCAGAATCCTCTTAATCTGGTTGTCCCTCCTATACTTCCTGCCTAGTTACTGGCCAGTCATTGTTCTATTAAACTAATATGAGTGGCAAATCTTCACAGTATACAAGAGCATTATCCCACAGCAGCAGAGTTGACCTGAAAGCACATAGAGATAGTTTATTAATACTGACCCTGCTTTATCTGCTAAAATAGAAAATTTAATATTTCAAAGGTGAATCACAGATATTTCAGGATTTCAAGGTATTTAGTGATGTAGGAGGTCCTTCTGCATTTGTGTTGCTTTCATTGGTTAAATAAAGAGACTGCCTTGGCTTTTTGATAGGGCAGGACTTAGTTAGGTGGGGAAAAGAGAACAGAATGATGGGAATAAGACAGTCAGAGAGCTGCTACCATGAAGCTGCCAAGTCAGACATGCTGAATCTTTCCCGGTAAGCCATGACCTTGTGGTGACACACAGATTATTAAAAATGGGTTGAATCAAGATGTGAGAGTTAGCTAATAAGAGACTAAAGATAATGGGCCAGGCAGTAATTTAATTAATACAATTTCTGTGTAATGATTTTGGGGGTTAAGCTAGCCGGGCACCGGGAATGCAGCCTATTCCTCCTACTACAATTTAGTGTTCCTCGTTATTGATTTCTTTCCTTTATGGTACTGTTGATCAAACACTGGGCCTTGTGCATACCAGTCAACTGATCTATTATATACACATTCCCCATGGTGATTTTCTCTACTGATCTTACTTTCATTGGTATTTGTCATATGGTAAACAATGAAAGAATGTAATGATCTATTTGAAAAATATTTTGGAGTTTTCAAGTTCTGTGTATTTTTCATTTTGTTTGTTTCTATGCTTCACTAAAAATAGTTCCTAAATCTCATACATAAATATATCTTTTTTGTGTGGGTGGGGGTTCAAAACATGGTCTCATTATGTAAGTATGTCCTGAAACATGCTGTGTAGACCAGGATGGCCTCTAACTCAGAAAGATGAGCCTAACTCATAAGCCTCAAAGTTTCTTGCTCCAAGAAAGAAGAACCAGGGCACAGTGACAATCTGAACAAAGTAAAACCAAACTCTAACACTGGCAAAGAAGTCAGTGTCCAACGTGTGGGATTCACTCAAGGCAAACTGGGAGTGTTGTGGATGGCTGGTTGACCCTTGTGAGTCTTCATTTCTCAGTGTCTCACCTAGATCAGATTTTTGTTAGTAAACGTCTTATAGGAACAGTAGATTTGACTTTAAAATCCATTTTTGTAAAACAGTTTCTTCTTTTGATGTTAGACATTATTTAATATATCTATTTTATAAAATCAGGTTTTCATTACTTTATTTACCTCAAGCATCCTTAGCTTATCTTTTTCCTCTTTTTTTAACTGAAAATAGAGTCTTTTCTCATTCAATATATCCTGATTATAGTATTTTCCCCTTCCTCTAATCCTTCCAGTCCTCCCCTCATCTTCTCCTCTTTGCATTTGCTCCGTTTAAGTCTCTCATTAGAAAAGAACAGGCTCCTAAGAGATAACAACCAAACATGACAAAATAAAATATAATAAGATGAAGCAATGACTATTATATCGAAGGGGACACGGCAAGTCTCACAGGAGGAGCAGAGTGTCAAGAGATCCGCTACTGGTTCTCACAGTCAGGAGCCCCATAACAATATTATGCTAATCTTAGCTTACCTTTTGGCTCCACCTTTCTACTTTTTATGTTTTCATAGTTTTATATTTTTAGATGCTAATAACTTATTTTTAAGACTTAGTGGGAACTTTGTAGATTTCATTCAAAGTAAAACTGTGCTGCCATTAAGAACCTGCTGTTCCTATGTGTAATTAATTCATATTAATCCTGATAATTCAGTTATGGCTCTCTGGCTGTAAATCTCTGTGGTATGTTTCTGTTCTGATTTAGTGCCTTGTTTAAAATTTGCTACATCACAGATGGTATTTGAATCTTTCTGGGCTTTGGAATCCTATGCTCAACTTTATAATCTTAGGTTAACATTAATAAAAATGTTGGGCTTTAAATAGTTCTTTAAAATAATGGTAGAAATTTCATTATCATTTCTCAAAATCACAAATTTTGGATAGATTACTTAGCTAACAAATTTAAAGTAAAACAAGCTCCCTCTGGATAAAATCACAAGCCCCTTTTGTTGAACATAAGCATAAAAGGTATGATATATTAGATTTTTACAAATCATTCTAAAGATCTAGTCATAGAAGTTTCTGTTCATACTTTTACAAGCTTCCTTTATGAAATGCTTTGTAGAATTCACAAACACACATTGCTTTTAGTGTCTGTCCTTTGATGTCTATAAAAGACTCTTTCAAAGCTGGAGGTGAGCGCTCCTAATGCGCACAGCAGAACTTGCTGAAGTTATTTGAAGCTATTAGAGATAACCTTTCTCTGCATGTCTTTGGGGGTGGGGAAAACTGGTACCAACAATACCAGCTAAGCTGTAATTAGTGTAACTAACAACTAATATGGGAGAGCAGACTAGAGGTCACTCTTAAGAATTTAGTGGTATTAACAGGTTAAGGTTGTAGGGCATCCTAGCCCGCAGCTTAATCTGTTGCCTGAGCTAGGGAGATTTGTTGAAGTCATCAGTGCCCTCTAACCCCAAGGTGTTGCTCTCTTGTAATTTATTGGTCACATGCCAAGTTCCTCTTTCCTACCTAGTGAGAAGACTTTGGGAATGGCAAATTCATCTTAAAGTCCGTGTTACAAGTGCCTGAAGATTCTCAGTCCTTCACTGTAGCTGAAAGAGTACACTCTGATTTGTTCATCTTAAAGTCCGTGTTACAAGTGCCTGCAGATTCTCAGCCCTTCACTGTAGCTGAAAGAGTAGACTCTGATTTGTTTTAATGTTCTTGTCCTACGCTCCTTACAATACATTGGAATTGCCATTTTGCTTCGTTATAAAATTTGATGCATTGTTACCATTTAATGTGCATTAAAAGAACAAAATTTAAACTCCAGCTATTAAATCAGGTGTTGTATAAGTGATTTGTCACAGTAAATATTCCACTTTTATAAGCTGCTTCCATTGCTTACCAGTGGCTTTGTTTATGTTTGCAGCCAACTCTAATGCACTTACGGATTTAGCAGAGCATCCTTCTGCTTTCCTGCTCCGCAGCTGCCCCTTCAGTATCCCCTGTCTCTTCCTCATTGCACTCTGTGGCACCAACATGTAAACAAGGGTGACTGCCATAGAGCTTCTGTTGTTCTTTTCCTTTCCCATCAACGCCATGCCTGTGTGACAGTTTCTTTAATTTCTATCAAGAAAACCTAGAATCTTTTTTCTTTTGAAGCAATAGGCAACTGCTTTACTCTGCTGATAAAGATTCAGAAGGAAACATTTTTCTATTAACTTTTAGATTACTACGTTAGTCCTGGGTGTCCTCACTATTTTACTTTAAAGTTTTTGTTTTTTTTTTTTTAACTACTGATTCTTTGCTGTCTATAAAGTAAGCAGGAACAAGTCTCGATAACTAAACAAACATTCAAGGTGACTATCATCAAGCCATCCAGCTCCAGATAAAATGATGTTTCCTTAGTTATCCCTTCTTCTCCAGGCATGTGGACATTTGGATATTTTAGGTGCATTAGTTCTCATTTAAATACAAGAAATAGCCAGGAAAGTAACTGCCTCTACCCTTGAGCAGAGTGCTCTCCATATTTAAACTAACCATGGGTAGTTTGTGAGTGAATTGTAGTTTGTTTGAATTGTTGTTTTCAATGTGACTTGTATTAGAAAAAAGATATATATAGCATACAAAAGTAGATTAAGTTTGTTTTATTTCACTTAGAATTAAGCAAATAAAGAAAGTTGATGTAAGGAAAATGTTAGAACCCCATGAATGTAGCTCAGTGGTAGAGCACTTGCCTAGCTTGCATTAGATCCTGATGAGATTTACAGGACTACATAAAAAAAGGAAGAGGAGGAGAGTAGGAGTCAGGCATACATATCATATATGATATATATTCTGATATGTAGATAGATAGATAGATAGACAGATAGATCACCAATTAAAGAAAATGCAAGGCAAGAGGCAAATGATGTAGTTACAGCTTCAAAAAATAAAATACAGAAACATAATTATAATGCATTTGCAAATATTTGAAATAAAGTAAAATTTGTAACTTTCAAAAATATGCTGAATATTTTGATAGTGCTGACAGTTTATGCTTACAGGACAGTACATGGAAGTGTGGACAAGCGAGTGGAACTAGAGAAACAAACAGTGCCCTACCTGAACAGGAAGCCCCTTCTCTTTTTCTTTCAGTATAGAATTTACAAGACATTCTTATTCCTTTCTCTTGGTTATGATTTATTAATTCACATGTATTCTTGGTAGTGTTGTCTTTTGTTTCTAATACAAGGCAGCTTTTCTACACTTGTGGATTTAATGAAGTCTATAGCTTTTTGTAAGTTTTAATTCCCTACCAAAAGCTCATGGATCTTGTAAGTTTCTTAAATTAGAAAACACACCCAGTTATTTAATATGAGTAATACTTGACATTGTAAGAAAACAAAATCATCATTAATGTTAATTCCTTCTAATTGATTCATATATTCTGATAGTTTTATGCATATACAAATACTCAAATGAATAAAGAGCATTGGCTATTGCATCAGTAATTGAAGCTTTTTAAAAATAGAGGGCAGGCCCATGCTATTTAAATTCATAGAAACACTGGTCTTTTTTACATGCTAAGATTTCTTGAGTAAAAGGACCAAGGACAGAATTGGAAAGTCTTATTTTCCATCCTATCATAGGGTAGCTGTGAGAGTCCAACATCAAAGCTGAGCTAACTTCAAAGCCTAGGACACTTCCTGTTTGCAGCTCTTACTGTAACAGCCACTTCACCTTCAGAGCCACCCGTCTTACAGAGCTGCCTGGAGAGGCTCCTCTCATGTGCTTCCCACCCTGCCCTATTTCAAACTATCATAGGAAAACTACTTCTTAAATAAGCCAGTCCAGAGAATTAGCACATTTGTTGAATTTTAGGATTTTTCATTTATTATTTACTTCTTCCAGAATTATGCCTTTTACTACAAGGCTTTGGTGTTTGTTGACATTAAATATAATGTTTCTTACTATGTTTGTTTCAAAAATATATACATGTATGTAAGATTGTGTGTATACCTTCTACCTATTTAGACATCATGCAGCAACATGATAGGTGTGGTATTTGGCCCCATGAATCCTGAAGGAAAAGGAGAAAATCCAAAACTTAGATAAGTACCTAGGATGTAATAATACTTGGAAGTACATGCTTTTCTTAGAAAAAGAAATAAAAACTCATGATCAGACTTTTCAGGTTGGAATTAAAATATTATACACTGTATTTTTATATGTTTTTTAAAACAATAGAATTGTGTTATTTATTCATTGACAACTTCATGCATGTAAACAATTATATGAACCTCAACTCACCCTCACACTCCCCTCAGGAACTCCTCCCTGCCGCCTCCACCCCACGCACTCCCAACACATTGCCTTCACCCCTTCATTTTTAAGTGTCCTTAATGAGCCACTGAGTCCTTTTAGTGTAGCCTGTTGAAATGTTCAGTCTTCTCACTGACTTGCTCTTTTGCAGGTAATCATCACTGCAGTTGAGTTCACGGTGTAATGGCCATGCTATGTGCCAAGGCAGCATTTCCCAGCACGCCTCACTGTCCTTCAGCTCTTCCATGCTTTCCATCCCTCTTCTAGTGTGTTCCCTGAGCCTTGAGATAGGAGGTGTTACAGATAGCCCGTTTAGGGCTCAGCACTCAATGGAAAATTGTTCTCAGCAATTTGACTCGTTATGAAACTTACATTAACTATTGATCACTCTCTCTCTCTCTCTCTCTCTCTCTCTCTCTCTCTGAAGACGAAGTTCTTCATGTGTGGTTCTTGTCAATTGAAGTCAATCTTTTTTGTTGTTGTTTTAATGGTCCACTTAAATTCTTAAATTTATTTTCCTTGAATTCCCCAGTGCATTTGATGGTAGATATTTGGTACCATTGGGAGAAAACATATCTTGAGATCTGTGAGATGGTCTGCACATCTAAAAGTTCAGCTTCCAAAAGAACTCAAAAACATACTTAATGATTTAGTTCTTCCTAAGCCCAACCAGACATGAAGTTCCAAATGGATATGACAACAAAGACTTCGATTGTACATTATGGAAATTAAATGGGCTCAATATAGTGGTGGAATTGTTTTCAGAAACACAATGGGCTACATTATAAAGCAGCAAGCTTTCCATTTTTTTTTTGAACATTTTCCATCTTTTTTTTTTCTTGGTGCTGGTACTTAAACCAGGGCCTGTTGCTATCACTGAGCAACATCCCAAGCCCACTTTTCAAGACCTTGATAAGGGAAGTCCATACACTTGATCTGTTAGAGCAAAGAATCTTTGATATATATATATATATATATATATATATATATATATATATATATATCTTTCAGTTCCACATTGTATAATTCTTAAAAGATGTGAATAAAAAGTTGATGATTAAGTGATAGGAATGATATGTAGCTATTGACTTCAGTATGGTCATTCATTTCATTGTTTTACAAAACAAGACTTCTTAAGTGGGTGTCAGAGGGATTTGAAAAGGAGAAGGGAAAGTCATGGTGACCTCAGTAGATCAAGGAATGCAACAAAATGCTACAGGTATCTTTTATTGATGAAGACTGGTAAATAAAACACCCAAGTCTAACATGCCCAGGAAAGCAAACATGAGAAAAATGAGAGAAACAGCATGTTTTGTTTCAGAATGGGACTTCATATGGATTTTCAGAAACCAAAGTATTTTCTGTCTGTCTTACGTAAAAAGGGGGAACAAAATAGATGGGGGGAAAATATTTTAAAATTTCAGTTTTCAACAATAAATGGTAATGAACATTTTTAGATGTTCGGTTTTACGTAGGAAACATACTACAAGGAGCAGGAGCCAGGGAACAAGACAGCCTTTTCACAGAGCCTCTTAATAGGCAAGAAAGAGAGAATTGTGGGAGTAGAGGATGCAGGAATCTCATTGAGATGTGATGAGAAAATACACAGAAGGTTTAACACTTGAAAAAAGACTATTTTTGTTCCAAGTAGTAGAAATTTTGTCTGCAGACAGTTTCATAACTGACAGTTCTCCACAATCATTTTGTGAGACAATACTAAGTGAAAGGGGTGATGACAACAGATCGAGAGGCATACAGAATGGTGGAAATGGCTAGCATGTGCCTTTGGTCAACAGGCAACTCTGAATCCCTTATCATTTTAAGAATTAGATAACCATGTGGATTGCTTTCATGGTCATTTACAGCTCTAGGCTATTTTTTCATGTCTTTCTTTATTTGCACACCATTAAATCAGCACTCTACCAAAGAATTCATGTAGATCAAATATTTCAGTTTGTAAGAGCTATTTTATCTTGGACTAAGGACAAGAGCTGAGATAGAAATATAGGTTAATTTGGGAAAGATCTTTAAATTTATCTTGTTATTTTAAGGCATATAAACTTTTGGGAAAATCTCCTGTGCAGGCAGGTATGAAGAGAGGATATGTTGCAGAAGTGGAATAGTACTTGCAGAAGGAAAGGAAGGCCCTAGCCTACTGGCTTTAAAGAAATGACACAGGAGAGACACATTGATAGACATCTAAAGAAGACAGCCAAAGATGAGCAGTGTTGCGACAATAGACCAGTAGTCTACATAGGAAGCAAGACAGTGATTTGATTCATTGGGAATAAAGAAATAGGGAAATCTCATCAATGGATGACTTCCTGTGTAGGGGGAGGTGCTACCAAGAGCCATTATAAAGGTGAGGAAAAGCTACAATGTGTTAAATTTATATGAACTGTCATTTAGCCTAAATTTGTTTATACACTTAGGTCCTTTTCTCAGTAATATAGGATTCCCCAAGTAAAAAAGGCAGATCCCTTCTTTGCCCTTAGCAGTGTTGTTTCCAATTCTGTGAGACTATATTAAGGCCATACAGTTAACTGAAGGTTATATATGACTACTAGTGTATTTGAAATTTTTTGTGTTGTGTGTATACAGGTATACATGTGTAGCCATGTACATGATTGTAAAGCTAGAGGTCAGCTAGGGTGTGCTTCCTCAGAAGCCGGCCATTTCATTTTTTGAGACAGTGTCTTACAAATGTCAATATGCAATTAAATTATGACTTTTATGCTCTGGGGTTATTTTCCGGGTGATATTATCCTGGATTTTTTTGAATACCAGACAAGTTTCATTTCACTGATGTGGTCTTAGCAATATCGTAACTATAGTCTATTTTGAAGCAAGATTATGAATGTCACTAAAATGATTATTTCTAGCAATATTAATATCTCCCAATACATAAAAATCATTCCAGTGTTAGTTTCTGATTGGGAACATATTCCTATCCTCTTTTTAATGGCAGCAGTAATCTATGAATTGTGTGAATGGCACAGTAGTGGCAAGTTTGTAGCAGGTGCAGAGATGTGACTGCTCTGTAGTCGCCCACCTTCAGCACTGGCCGGTGCCCTCTCCTCAGCTGCACATCGTTAGTCCATTCACAAATTCTTACCGAAACAATTGCCAAATCCGTACATGTATTTCTCTGAGCTTTCTTTGCTTTCTTATTTTTTGCATGTCTGGCCCTTTTAACAATTCCAAAGCCAATTTTCTCTTTACTCAAAAAAGGGATGTGGGTTAGGGAGCCACTATGACCACAGTTCCAAGGCCCTTGGCTGAAGTCCAACTTTCTGCTTGTTAGGCCGCACTTGGTTCCACATCACTGAGCTGAGAAGACTCTGTGCTGATCTATTGGTCGTGATCACTCCTACTTCACTCTGAGTGTTCTCATCTTTATGTACTTCTGCATATAAGTGTACATGTGCAGCAATAAGAGAATATGTCAAAATGTGCTGTAGATTAGCTGCAGCTATAGTTCAAGATCCTCTATGAGTTTTTTTTCAGTGCTGTATCATAAATTTCACTTGTAAAAAAAGTATAAAGTCTTTAAAACCTAAATTAAGTATGTATCTCAAAATATTACCATAAGTAGTATATATTTATACTGACCTAGAGAGTATATTTAAGCCTTCATTAAGAGAAGTAAGAGTTATAAATGGCTGAATATACTGTGCACAAGGAATGAGACTATCACGCTTCTAAAAAAATTCTGTTATGGAATAAGGCAAAACTTCAGTTCTGAATTTATATAATTCATTCTATTGTAGTTTTTCCCATTGAAGGGTACATTTCTCTGTCATAAACTGTGCTGAGTATGAACAGCAGAGTCATTTGAGGTTCATTGAAAATATAGGAGAGCATCATGTTTCTTGTCCTTTTGTTAAACCTGGCATATTGATTTTCTTTTACACAGCTTGCAGAACAGAAATGTGATATATAGCTATGGCAAGAAAAGCTAACCACATGTGAACTTTTTGAGTACTGCTGGATTAGCAGAAACTGTCTGCCTGAGCAAACAGCAAGATTTGACTTCTTCAGGGACTCTTTATGACTTAATAAATTTGAAATAACATGTTTTGCTTTTCTTGCTCAGAATAAATCATTAGCAAAAATTATTTTCTCTTGATCACTCATTTTTGCATTCATTTTTTGCTTCTGTATTTTAAGCAAAGTAATAAATATGTATAATCTGAACCAAAGTTCAAAGTCAAATATAGGAACTGTAAAGACACAATAATGTTACCTATTATTTTAGCAATATTTTAAATTTTGTTGAACTAATTTTTAGTTTTAATTTAATTTTGCCATTGCTATTTTTTTAACAGCCTTCAATGTCTAAGCTATCTGTTTCCTTTAGTCTCATAGGTAGCAAGATTTAGGCCTGACTAATATGCCATACTGCACTTAAGTATGGAACCCGTGGAAAGTGCTTGTGTGAAGGAGCTGTGTCTTTCTTATAACCCTATCAATACACCCCCTTCTTGAATACGTCCATTATGTAGTTGGCTTATGTGGCTCCAGAGTAGGGAGAACTCAGCAGAGTGAGTTTCTGGGGACCCTTAGACGTGTCCATGTATTGTCTGCTGTGTTTATTGAGTTCTCAGAGTTTCTGGGGACCCTTAGACGTGTCCATGTATTGTCTGCTGTGTTTATTGAGTTCTCAGAGTTTCTGGGGACCCTTAGACGCGTCCATGTATTGTCTGCTGTGTTTATTGAGTTCTCAGAAACAGATAAATTTGTTCAATTGTCTACAAAGTAAAACTGTCTCTTTAAAGCTAGAAAGACTTCATAATATTTACGCTAGATAGTGTTGTCACCTGTCTTTTGTAAAAATACTTCAAAATATTCTATTGTCTCTACATAAAGACTTCTTTTCAACAAGATGTGGCTACTCTACCGTATAGTTCATTGGAATGTGTAGAGTGCATTGGGGCAGGCACTTAGGTTAGAGTGGCAATGTTCATCTAGCTGGGTTACTTTTTGTTTGTTTGTAAGTTTTTTTTTACATTAAAGTGATCTTATTTTTTAAAATAGCATATATGTCCTCTTCCCTCAAAAATTTGTTTGAAAAAAATTTGTTTTCAAACTTTTCTTATTATGCTTTTGTTACTTTCAAACAGGTAGACATCTTAGGAAATTACATGCCAAATTCATTATAAGGCAGTCTTTTTAAATTACCTGTTAAGAGCATAAAGCATGAGTTGTTTCCATAATAAATGGGATGCGGAGGAGGGGTCGAGCAGAGAAGAAAGTGGCACTGGTTTGTGTTAGGGGACACTGTGCCCTGCTTGTCTAATTTGATTACACAGAACCTCTGAAGCCCCAGGCAAAGCTGATTTTAGCTATAATCAGCTTCTTAACCTTTGGAGAACCAACGTAAACACTCCCTGGCAGTGCTAAGTTGTGGTGCTCCGCTACTCACTATAGAGTGCAAAGGTACCAGTGTACAACTGCAGTAACATGTGTCATGTCCAAATGTAACAACATGTCTGGGGATTGCCACAGAACAGTCTGTAGTTGTGGCACATTTGAAAGTAATAACCTAAGGGCTCATTTTCTAAAACATTAGCATAGTTTTCAAATTCTGTTCATACTTGGTAATGCTGTACACTTCCATTTTACTAGCCTCTCATTAGCACTCCTCTGTAAACTCCTAAGAGTTTAGACCTGTACCTGTAATTACATTTTACAATTACAGGACTATTTATAGATTTCTTTCAGTTTTAGAATAAACAAAAGTGATTGTAATATCCACATAAGTGAAATCTTCTTGGTTCACTTTTATGGGCAGTAAAATTTCATTAGGGAAGGGGTAGAACTTTATAGTTAAATGGACTTTGCAGTTATATATGCAAGAGCCGAACTTTTTTATTGAAACAAGGGAAATTAATATGTAAGATGATTTTTCTGCCTATAGTTGATGTGAATCTGGTGTGGTAGAAAACCATAAAGAGTGAATAATATGCTTTCCAAAGCTGCATCTTCAATGCCATAGTTGGTGGAGAAATATAGGAATATTCTCCTGAGTCCAAGTTGCAGGTGACCAAGAGGATATATGGAGCTGTAAGCTATAGCCTTCACTGGCAGACTTCAGGACTGGCAAATCTACCTGGAATTCCAGGTTCTATGAAGCTTGTGACCAGAAGCATCTTAAGTCTCCAGCAGTGCACATTAACTTCAAATGACGAAGGGAGAGTTTAAATTATAGAGTCTGATATGATGTATGACAATCCCAGGTCAGTGACTCATAAATCACACACATGCATTATATAGTTTATATTATGTAATATGGTTTACACTGTGGGTGCAGGGCACTTAGAACCTGCCAGTGAAGAAGCAGTTTTAGACACTGGACTCCATGGGCCTCTCAGAGCTTTGAGGCATTGGAGAACATTCATGGGTAGTGTGGCTAGCAGCTTTGACCGGACTTGGCAAAGTGATGAAAAACCTGACCTCATTAGTAAATAACTTCAATTTGTTGGTATAAATATCATCTAAAAGGGAAAAGAATGCTTTGTATGTATAGTGCTATGGGATAAATGAAGCCAGATATCAAACAATGTCTTCCAGTCCCTTAAAGACATGTTTGAATTGTTTTTCTGTCTTGAAATCAGGTTGATAGGCTTCTTTTTAGATTATTTGTGTTATATAAATTCTTCATTCCAGCTGTGTTTAGGCACCTTTTATTCACAGTGCTGTTTTTCTTATAGCACAAAGTGCATTTGTCCAGCAGCAGTCAGACACAGACAAAAAGGGGTTGCTGAAGCCTGGGACCACTGCCACGGGGGTTCCAGTTGACCTTGGCCCCATGGGTCACCCTTGGAGCTAAGGAATCACTGTCTCTGCACCCTAGAATACACTCATCATCCATTGCTTTGTACAAGTAACTTCAAAGAAAGTTGCCCACAACTCATTCTTTTATGGAGTTCTGTATTAGGAGAAATGCTTCCCAGAATTGTATACTAACCTAAACAACTAAACAGAAACCTTTTTATATTAAGGGCAATGAAAATCCTACAATGCAATACTTCCAAACTTTGCTCCATAAAAGCATAACCCAACCAGCCAAAGTTCCTTCTGAATTAGATTTCATTCAGAATGTCCACCGTGAGAGCCAGGCACCAGTCTGTTCAAAGATGCCAGGTTCTTTGCACATCTGGGAACTTGATGTACAGATGCCTTCCTCTCCGAGTTCTACATCTGGAAACACAGAGCTAAATTTGCATCCCCTCTGCAGCAACTAATTGGAAATAATCACACCCATCCTTGTTGTCTTACCTACTTTCTGACTTCTTCAAAACTTTCAGCATTTTTGAAAACTTTTATTGTGTTACTTGCAACACTAATGAGGTGTATTTACCAATTCTAAGTGTATAATTCATTGATCTTTAGTAAATTATACTTTCAGAGTCACTATCATATTCCAACTTTAGAATATTTCCCTCACTCCAAAAGTTGTAGAGTCCTCAGTTGTGTTAATAGTGCTCTTTCCTGCAACCCTCACCAAGCTGCCCAGGGCATCATCGGTTTTCCTTTTATAAAACACCATGCACATGCAGGGGCTGGAGACATGGCTCAGCTGTTAAGAGCACTGGCTGCTCTTCCAGAGGACCTAGGTTCAGTTCCCAGCACCCACATGGCAGCTCACAACTCTTTGTGTCTTCGGTTCTGGGAATCTGGTATCCGCACACAGACATACATGCAGGCAAGCCACCATTGCAGAAGAAGTAAAAACAAATCATTTAAAAATCTTAAATTATATACATGAAAAAAGAAGATGTATTCAGCTTCTTTTGCTTATAGTAATGTTCATGAGCTTCATCAGTGTTGTAGTATGTATTAATCATCTTCCTTTTGTTACTAAATAGGATCCCAATTGTAAGTATTCTGCATTTTATTATCCACCCAGCAGTTAGAGGATATTCGAGCATCTCATCCTCCTGCTGTGAACTTTCACATTCAAATCAGTGAAGGCATATGCTTCCGATTCTCTTGGATGTACACCAGATTAAATTATATTCAGCCTTTTAAGAAGCTACAAGTCATTTTCATAGTAAGCTATATCACTCTACATTTACATAAAAATGCCTACAGGTTCCAGTCGCCCCACACCTTTGCCAGCAATTAGTATAGTCTACCTTGTTACCACAGCCATTCTAGTGATGGACATTGTTATCCCATTGGAGTTTTTAATTTTTATTATGCCAATAGCAACTTGGGTACTAATTATACATTTTTTTGTGAATCATCTATACTTCTTTTGATGAGTTTTTTATTTCTTGGTTGTCTTATTATTGAGTTCTAGAAGTTATTTATGTGGTTACAACTTCCTTATCAGGTAGGTAAGGAAAGTGTAACTCTAAATCCTGACTGTCTTACCTTGAGGATAATCTACTCAGGTTTTATTTATTCGGTTCTGATTTTAGGCACTTGCTTGAATTTAATCTTAAATATCTGTCTCCCCATCTCAGTACACACACTGACATCTCTGCTTTGTTTGTTTTGATTTCCCAGAGATTGTCCTTGGCTTATTTGGCACGATGATCAGAGTTTTTTTTCTCAATTTCACTCAAGCCAAGAAGGCTCTGTGAGTGAATCCATGTTTTTACGTATACCCTGAGCTTTTCTTTCCTAGTGTGCTTTTCTGGCCTGTGCTGCCAGTATTCAGCTTTCCCGTCAGTGTCCTCTCTCTCCCCACTGCATTTCTGACTGTTGTACTTGTCTGCCCCTGCTGTCCATCCTCGGACAGTCAGGACCAGGGCTTTGTACAGTAGTTTCCCACCCAGGCTTGCTCTACTTGCTAGTCGTACCATCGAGTGTGGACTCTTTCCTTCTGCAGCGCATCCATCCAGTCACTGGGGCAGCAGGTACTGCGGGCTTTCACAGCCGGTCTCACCGGGAGCCGCTTATGCCCACAAGGTTGTCGCTGTTCTTACCTACATCTGGAAGAGGCCCATCAACATGCACTTCTCACTCTGTTGTCTGACTTCTCCAGTGCTGGAGTGGTGGTAGTTGACAATTTTGTCAACTTGTATATTACTCTAGGGAGATGTTTTTGTTTCTTCACTTGCCATCACTGGAGGTCTAGCCTGAGCTCATTTATGTATGCTTCAAACTCTTTTTCAGAAAAAAGTAAAGATTAAATAAATCAGAGTAAACTAAATAAAAGTAAAATAAATATAAAATATGCAAATAAATTCCCTAGCAATCATGTCAACACCTGTAAGAGATAAATTCCTAGTGTCTCTCGGAATTAAGTGTCTTGGTATGACAGTAGAAGGTTTTACTGTTAGAAAATGAAGCTTAAACAAATCACTTTTGGTGAATTGTCATTGTGCGGTACAGCAATAGATAGCAAAAGTATGTGTGCAACTTTTAAAAAAAAAGTAGTGGACCATAATACTATCCTGTTTTATTCTGTCTTCTCTCAAAAGTCAGATTTCAAAAATTTGCCCAACTTTATACAGAGGAATACTTCAGAAAATGTGCAGTGATGAAGCTGCCAGACTGAGGCCTTCTTGCACGCTCCTGTCCAGAGTCACCAGGCGCGCTTGAAGCTAGTCGTTATGGTCAGAGTGCACACTCTCGGTGTCTGACGTTTATCTCGGTGCCAGAGCATGTTTTAGCACGAGGAAGTGTGAGGTAGCAGAGGGAGGGTATTTGGTATGCTGTAACCTAGTTGTTTTTTTTTTTCTTAGCTGCTTAGTTCAGGTCAAAAGTGAGTTAAAATATATGCGTAAGAAATGACGTGTGTAAACTAAGAAAAACATTCCAGATAAAGTGTGTCTTTTATTTAACATACAAATCAAACTGAATGAACTATTTATTATCTCCCATAAAGGAAAATTGTAACGGTTTTTGAATAACTGCAGTGTGGGGAACAGATTCTCCTTCATGGTTTTTCTGTCCATACAGGTGACCTCTGAATACTACAGTCCCCTTTGTTTCTATCTGTACTCTAGTAATCCTAATTTAGGAGGTAACAGCATGTGTATAACCCTCAGTTAGGGAAACAAACAAATATCATTAGTATTTTCTGATTAATGTCAGCTATTACTGCTTGGTTCTGAGTTATAATTCTGTCCATTAATCATAATTAGGGCCTCAGTTTCATGATGGGCAGTATTGACGCAAGCGTCTGCTGATTACCAGCATGCAGGAATCCAGGCCCAGAGTCAGCAAGTTTTCCAGAAGAGGCCAAAATATACATGATTATTTGGAATTTATTTAAGAGTTTCTTCCAGGCGATGGTGGCACACGCCTTTAATCCCAGCACTTGGGAGGCAGAGACAAGTGGATCGCTGTGAGTTCGAAGCCAGCCTGGTCTACAAAGCAAGTTCCAGGAGAGCCAGGGCTGTTAAACAGAGAAACCCTGTTGTGAAAAACCAAAAAATTAAAATAATAATAATAAAAAGAATATCTATGAGAGCCAGTTGTGGTGATACACACCTTTAGTCCCAGCACTTAAGAAGCAGAGGCACATGATATCTGTGAGCTGGAGGTCAGCCAGGTTATCACCATGCAGATCTGATTGCTGATCTACATAGTGAGTTCCAGGTCAACCAGGACTACAACGTGAGACCCACTTCAAAAAATTAAAAATGGAATTGCAACCAACTTGAAATTCAAAAATAGTTGGGGCCCAATGTGATGACAGCCTCTGCCTGGTTTTTCATCACGTGTCTCTTGCACATGAAAGAATATATCGTGTTGCTCCCCAGATGGCCCTCTTCACTAGACCTCTGGAAAGCTCCGAGGTTGTATGTTTTTCCGGGAAGTTCACTGACCCCAACATCTGTGAACTGTGATTCTGAAGCTTAAGTCTTACACCTTTCATAGATTAGCCAGGCTCAGATCTAAGTGTTTCATATGTATTGATTGAGTAAATTATTGTTTGAGTTTTGCTTTTTAACGTTTTGACAATTAGGTCAGCCATTGAACTTGTATAGATCTACTTCATTACCTGAAAATTATAGGCAAGGCAAATTTATGCCGTCATTCTTTTCTTCTCTTATTTGGCCAGAATGATAAATATGTTCTTATGAGAATACCCATAAGTACCCAGATGACTGGATACTGTCCACTTCAACGAGTACAGCCGGATCAACACACTGAATTGAACTGTTACGAATTTTTACAAAGGGTATCTATGATTTTACTCAATTTTTAATTTCAACAGAAAAAAAAATGATTTTACTCATATCTTTCTTCCACCAAATTATAATAAAATCAGAAAGCATTCTGGTGATTTTTTTTATCACAGCAAACCTTACGTAGCATAGAATACACCACTGTAACCACTTCCAATGCATTCAAAACATTGTCCAAACATTGTCACTACTTAATTTCAGAACTTTTTCTATAATTCCTAAAAGCAATCCCTAGCCCTCTACGGCCACTCTAGCCGTTCTCTTTTATTCCCAGCGCTTGGCGACTGGGATTGACTTTCTGTTCCTGTGCATGTGCTGTAGTGACATCTCATAGGCATGGAGTCTTGTCATCTTTGCTTTTCTGCCTGGCTCCTTTCCCCTAGCATATTCTCAAGGCTTCCCCATGCTGTAGCATGTATCAGTTGTTCATTATTTTTGTGTTGAATAATAATGTATTGTGTGAATATACCACATTCGGCATTCTTAAACTGAAAGGCATTTAGATTGTCTTGTGTTTTTATTGTTATAGATTACATGAATATTCATATTTAAGTTTTTATTTAAACTATATTTGGTTTTTTAAGAAGGAATTGTCATATAATATTTCCAAATGTAAGTTTTTGAGGAATCCACAAAATATTTTCCTGGACACATTCTCATCAAAATTTTTAAGGCAAATATGTGTGGAAAAAAATGATAACTTTAGGTTAAGCACTTCCAGACTCATCTACACGCAGAGACAGACAAGTGGCTATGTGCATGTATATGAATAAGGAGAGCACCTAACGTCAGCTTCACAGTGGACTCAGTTCACAGTTCTCTAGTTTAGTTTAACTTTCACTGCAGGTCTGTTATTCTCTAAACTCTGACCTATATTTGCTTAATCAAAGAGTAAGGGAGGGGCAGCTAGTAATTAGAATTTGAGATTTTTTTTATACACCTGCACAAGACATCTTCACACACATAATTGCACACAGACACACACACACACACACACACACACACTATTTTTCTAAAATTTGCCTTCATTTGAATGGGACAAGTGCTTTACCCTACAATTTAGAAGCATGATACCAGGAAATGTCAGACCCTGAACTGATGTATCTTAAAATAGTTATAAATTACGGAGGTATCTTCCAAGTTCTCAATAACTATGTTTTAGATTTGCTAGTGTATTTTTGAAAAGATCAACAAATCTCCATTAGGACCTGTTCCAGTATGCTTCTCAACAATTGCCAGCCCTTTTGTTTAAAATGTTTATATGATTAAAATATCTATGAAGTTTGTAAATTTAATTTCATGAGAAATTAAAATATTGGACTTTCTAAGATACAAGAAGATTTTAGCCTATATGTTTTATGCTTTAAGATTTTAGCCCATGATTAGTACCCCATGAAGCTAAAATATTGTGTAGCTGGAGTGAAGCCAAGTCTACTACCAGCATGTATTTAACTCACATTGTATGCCTTCAAGTTCTGACAGTTGAATGGTCTTTTCCTTCATCTGAATTCTTTCTGACTTAAGGAAAAGTAATATTTAACATTAGAAGCTTCTTTTCTCTATTTAGTACAGACTTGTAGGAATTCAGCCAAAGAACACATTGTTCTCTGTGTATGAAGGCTTGGTCGGACCTCTTCCTGGTGTGTCATCTCAAAGCAAGCCCATAACAGGGGTACTTGATGAGAAAAGGTGGTGAGCATATGTCAGTGGTCCCCCCCAAAAGCCACCGATAGTGGGTTCTGGCACCTGGAGTAGCCACACAGTACCGAGAGACTGTGGTAGTGGGTGTCCATTGTGCAGGAACAGACACGGGACACTGCCAGGCGCCTCTCCTTAGGACAAAACAAGAAGTACCTAGTGTCTTGGGCCACATGCTATGACGGTTGTCTTTTGCTTATGAGTGAGTACATATGATATTTGTCTTTCTGGGTCTGGGCTACCTCACTCCATTTGATTTTTTTCTAGATCCATCCATTTGCCCGCAAATTTCAAGATGTCATTTTTTTTTCCACTATGCAGTACTCCAGTGTGTAAATGTACCACATTTCCCTTATCCATTTTTCATTTAGGGGCATTTAGGTTGTTTTCAGGTTCTGGCTATAACAAACAATGCTGCTATGAACATAGTTGAGCACATGTTTCTGTTGTATAATTGAGCATCTTCTGGGTATATACCCAAAAGTGGTATTGTTGAGTCTTGAGATAGGTTGTTTCCTAATTTTCTGAGAAATAGACATACTGATATCCAACACAGTTGTACCAGTTTGAACTCCCACCAGCAATGCAGGAGTGTTCCCTTTATCCCACATCCTCTCCAGCATAAGTTGTCATCAGTGTTTTTGATCTTGGCCATTCTTACAGGTGTAAGATGGAATCTCAGAGTTGTTTTGATTTGCATTTCTCTGATGGCTGAGGATGTTGAACATTTCCTTAAGTGTCTTTCAGCCATTTTAGATTCCTTTGTTGAGAGTTCTCTGTTTAGATCTGTACCCCATTTTTTTATTGGATTATTTGTTCTTTTGGTGACCAATTTCTTGAGTTCTTTGTATATTTTGGAGATCAGCCCTCTGTCTAATGTGGGGTGGGTGAAGATTTTCTTCCATTCTGTAGGCCACCATTTTGTCTTGTTGACCGTGTCCTTTGCTTTACAGAAGCTTCTCAGTTTCAGGAGGTCCCATTTATTAACTGTTTCAGTGTCTGTGGTTCCTGGGTTATTTTTAGGAAGTGGTCTCCGGTGCCAATGAGTTCAAGTGTACTTCCCACTTTCTCTTTTATGAGATTCAGTGTGGTTACTTTTAAGTTGAGGTCTTTGATCCATTTGGATTTGAGTTTTATGCATGGCGATAGATATGGATCTATTTTCATTCTTCTATATGTTGATATCCAGTTATGCCAGCACCATTTGTTGAATATTCTTTCTTTTTTTATTTTATGGAGTTTTTTTTGCTTCTTTTTAAAAAATCAGGTGTTCATACGTGTGTGGATTCAGTTACATTGGTCCTCCCGTCTGTTTTTATGCCAATACCAGGCTGTCTTCAGTACTGTAGCTCTATAGTAGAGTTTGAAGTCAGGGATTGTGATGCCTCCAGAAGTTCCTTTATTGTACAGCATTGTTTTGGCTCTCCGGGTTTTTTTTTTTTTTTTTTTTTTTTTTTTTTTTTTTTTTTTTTTTTTTTTTTTTTTTTTTTTTTTTTTTTTTTTTTTTTTTTTTTTTTTTTTTTTTTTTTTTTTTTTTTTTTTTTTTTTTTTTTTTTTTTTTTTGCTTTTCCATATGAAGTTGAGTACCATTCTTTTGAGGTCTGTGAAGAATTTTGCTGGGATTTTTTTATAGGCATTGCATTGAATCTGTTGATTACTTTTGGTAAGATTGCCATTTTACTATGTTAATTCTACCTACCCAAGAGCATAGGAGATCTTTCCACTTTCTGGTGTCTTCTTCAATTTTTTTCTTCAAAGATTTGAAGTTCTTGACATACAGGTCTTCCACTTTTTTGGTTAGAGTTACTCCAATATATTTTATGTTATTTGTGGCTTGTGTGAAGGGTGATGTTTCTCTGATTTCTTTCTCAGCCCATTTATTAGCTGTGTAAAGGTGGGCTACTGATTTTTTTTTTTTGAGTTAATCTTGTATCCTGGTACATTACTGAAAGTGTTTACTGAAGTTGTAGAAGTGCCTTGGTAGAATGTTTGGGGTCACTTACGTAAACAATCATATCATCAGCAAATAGTGAGAGTCTGAATTCTTCTTTTCTGATTTGTACCCCTTGATCTCCTTTTATTGTCTTATTTATTGCTCTAGCTAGAACCTCAAATACTATATTGAATAGATATGGAGAGAGTGGACAACCTTGTCTTGTTCCTGATTTCAGTGGTATCGCTGGGAGTTTCTCTCCATTTAGTTTGATGTTGGCTGTTGGCTTGCTGTATATTACCTTAATTATGTTTAGGTATGTTCCTTGTATCCCTGATCTCTCCAAGACCTTTATCATGAAGGGATGTTGTATTTTGTCCAAAGCTTTTTCGGCATCTAATGAGATGATTGTGTGTTTTGTTCTGTTTTTCAGTTTCTTTATATGGTGGATTACATTGACAGATTTTTGTATGTTTAACCATCCCTGCATTTCTGGGATGAAGCAGACTGATCATGTTGGATGATTTCTTTTGATGTGTTCTTGGATTCGGTTAGCCAGTGTTTTATTGAGTATTTTTGCATCAATGTTCATGAGTGAGATTCGTCTGTAATTGTCTTTCTTAGTAATGTCTTTGTGTTTGGTATCAGGGTAATTGTATCCTCATAAAAAGAGTTTGGCAGTGTTCTTTCTGTTTTTATTGTATGGAACAATTTGAGGAATATAGGTATTAGCTCTACTTTGAAATTCTGGTAGATTTTTGCACTGAAACTGTCCAGCACTGAGGTTTTTTGTTTTGTTTTGTTTTTTTTTTTTTTGATTGGGAGACTTTCGATGACTGTTTCTATTTCCTTGCAGGTTATAGGTCTATTTAAATTGTTTACCTGGTCTTGAATTAATTTTGGTAAGTGATATATATATACAGAAAATTTTCCATTTTCCTTTAAGTGTTCCAATTTTATGGAGTACAGGTTTTCGAAATATGACCTGATGATTCTCTGTATTTCCTCTGTGTCTGTTGTTATGTCCCCCTTTTCATTTCTGATTTTGTTAATATGGATATTCTCTCTCTGCCTTTTGGTTAGTTTGGATAAAGGTTTGTCTATTTTGTTGATTTTCTCTAAGAACTAACTGTTTGTCTCATTGATTCTTCGTATTGTTTTCTTTGTTTCTATTTTGATTATAATAGCTCTCAATTTATTTCCTGCCGTCTATTTCTCCTGGGTGAGTTTTCTTCTTTTTATTCTAGAGTTTTCAGGTGTTCTGTTAACTCACTAGTGTGGGATATTTCCAGCTGGTAATCTGCCTACCTGTCCAGGTGGTATGAAGGTTGAAAGCAGAGTATGACTGTAGCCAGTAACATCTCTTGTGCTTCCAAATCCACTGAACAGGCAGAAGCTTCTGTCTAATGCGGTTTCCATGCCTGATGTCAGGGCCAAAGCCTAACCATTTGCCTAGATGACCTCAAATTGTCTTGCCTTTCTTGTGAGCAGTGAAGAGCAGAGCCAAGCCGAGTACTGGCAGATAAACTCACATCTAGTCCCAGGGATCTTGTTCTGCCTGTATATGCAGATTTCCTTTTCAGAAAGCCTTATTGTTAAGCAAAATGCTTATATCAGGGAACTTTTTTGTACTTGTATGTTGACAGAGTTTTCTGTCCCACCAGGTCTCACATCTGTTTAGTCCCAAAGAAACACACAGAGGTCTACATTAATTATAAAGTGCTTGGCCTATTAGCTCAGGCTTCTTATTAATTCTTATAACTTGTATTAGGTCATAATTCTTGTCTGTGTTAGCCACGTGGCTTGGTACCTTTTTCAGTAAGGCAGTCATATCTTGCTTGCTCTGTGTTTGGCTTCCTCTGTGTCTAGATGACGACTGTAGACTGCAGCTTCCCTCTTCTGAGAATTCTCATTGCCCCACCTCTACTTCCTGCCTGGTTGTCCCACCTATACTTCCTGCCTAGCTACTGGCCAATCAGCATTTATTTAAAATACAAGTGACAGGGTACAAACCATTGTCCCACAGCACTTGTATACTAAAAAGTTAACTTTTTTTTTCAACTTGTTTTTTTAATTTATTGGACTTTTTTTAAAAAAAAATACCAATCCAAGTTTCCACTCCCTCCCCTCCTCCCATTCCCTCCACGTACCCTCCTACTCCACCCCCATATAATCCTCAGAGAGGGTAAGGCCCATTGCTATGTGGAAGGTCCAAGACCCTCCCTACTATATCTAGACTGAGCAAAGTATATATCCAAAGAGAATAGGATCCCAAAAAGCCAGTACATGCAGTAGGGATGAATCCTGGTGCCACTGCCAGTGGCCCCTCAGTTTGCCCCAGCCATGCAACTGTTAACAACATTCAGAGGGACTAGTTTTGTCCTATGTTTGTCCCTTCCCCACCCAGCTGGAATTGGTGAGCTCCTATTAGCTCAGGTAAACTGTTTCAGTGTGTGAACCCATCATGGTCTTTTTGTTGTTTATAGCTAGTATCCACTTATGAGTGAGTACATATCATATTTATCTTTTCGGGTCTGGGTTACCTCACTCATGATTATGCTTTCTAATTCCATCCATTTGCATGCAAAATTCAAGATGTCATTGTTTTTTAACTGCTGAGTACTCTAATGTGTAGATGTGCCACACTTTCTTTATCCATTCTTCGGTTGACGGACATCTAGCTTGTCTCCAGATTCTGGCCATTACAAATAAAGCTGCTATGAACATAGTTGAACAAATGCTTTTGTAGTATGATTGAGAATCTTTTGGGTATATGCCCAAGAGTGGTATTGCTGGATCCTGAGGTAAAAGTTAACTTTTAAAATTATACTAAAACTCATCATTGTTTTTAATATTTTACTCATCATCAATCAATCATGCAGATGTTCCTTACCACATATATTCCTTTTCCATGAAGCCATTTTGTGGTATCAGTATAGAAAGATTGTACTGTGAATGGAGTAGCTTAGCTTGCTTCTGCACCTTATATAGCATCTGATACCTCATTAAAGCTTGCCAGCTTTGTAGCCCTATGGCCACTAATAGACTTCAGGGATGTCAATGGGTAATCAGATGGAGTCTGCTAGGAATCTGGGCCACCTGAAGGTACATGCTTATAAAACTAAAGGTGGCTTCTAGGAATCGATTGAAGAGCATGTGAGGTCAGAACACTATAACCACTAGTCCCATGTTGAAGAGAGGCTATAGCCAAAGGTTAGTGCTTAGAATGAAGCATCTTCTTAGGTCACCTATACTTGTGTAAAGTCTCCTTCCCAGCAAACTGAGTACATCTTCTGACTATTTAATCCCATAAATATTTCTTTGAAATAGTTTATCTTTCGTTCTGCCTCTTATCAGCTCCCCAAGACTGTTTGTGATTGTAAATATAAACATCTTTTTCCCATTTTACTTTCTACACTACAGTGTGTATAGGCAGACTCTAATTCTGACCACCTGTTGGCAGAAGTAAGTACACAAAAGGCATGCCAACGGGGCCAGCTGTCTTGTTTCCAGCAGTGATGGGGAGGAGGGATGAATACTTTCATTTTCTTAGTACTTTTTTCCACATTAACAACACATGAAAATAAGAAAGAAGCTAACCCTGTTGGCAACCTTTAGTGTGCCATTCATAATTTGCATCATCATTGTTTTTGTTCCTTAGGATTCTTCTTGGTATTAAGACATAAGATCTTTTACAAATCAGTATATCAAGGACCATTTACTTTGTAAGTAAGAAAGCTAGGATAACTCAGCTGGTAGTTGTAAACTGCAGACCTTCTAACAGCCACCAGAACACGAACAAATGGTTCCATGAGATGTCTTGGAATAATAGCCTTTGAGGAAGACTAAGAAACTTGCCGCCATACTGCTGGAATACTTACAAATATATGGGTGTACGGTACTTTGAGAGAAAACAGAACTTAAGAGGAACATTTGCAAGATGCACCTTGGTATCCACTGAAGAACTACATGACCGGGAGGAGAACAGAACAAGAAAAGGCTGATTTTATTTACATATTGTCCTTCTTTATTTAAATGAAATATTGTTAAGTAAAATTAAAAGTGAATATGTAACAATTATAATATGGTAGGAAAATTGAGCAAACAAATGATTATAAAGTAAATATTAATAATCAAATACTGACAGTTTTAAACTTGAAAATAACCATGAACTTTGACAAAAACATACGCAGTGCATATGAGCCCAAATTTCCTTTGACACTTAGTTTTGATAATGCAGAGGTAAAAAGAGAATATTAAATAATGCCTGAAAGTTTCAAGAATCAAATCCTTTCTTTTCACTACCTGAATGCTGCCCGACTGCTCTATGTTACTGAGTCCTTCCTGCAGTTCTTCATTGAAAATATGTTTTTATGAAGGCTTCTTATAATTCACTGTTGTAGATGCCATGCATTTTTCAACAAAGAGGATCTAAAAAGACATGTTGCATAGAGGTTAAATTTAAGAAGATCAATAATAAATTAAAGTGTGCATATGTTGTTGATAGTGGTGCTTAGGTAGATTAAGTAGGTGCTACAAAAATTTTAGAAATGGCAGTTAACAAAAGGCTCAGGAAGGAATGACTCTGACCGTCACTGTACCTGTGGAGAGCCGAGGCTCATTATACATAGAATGGGAGCATAGCCACGCAGTCACTGAACATCTGGGAAGGAGTGATGTTGTAGGGGGTTGTCATGTGTTTTGTTGGGTTTTTTTATTTTTTGAAACAGGGTCTTTCGTATGTCATTCTAGATGTCCTAGAACTCACTCTGTAGAACATAGTGATCTCAAACTCAGAGAGATCCACCTGCCTCTGCCTCCTGAGTGCTGGGATTAAAGGTGTGCATCACTGCACCTGACCTTAAACTACACTTTTTTAAAAGGCTTATCTTTGGACCATATAGTCTTCATTATATTTAAGTTATAATCTTGGCCTCCATTGATCTCAGGATGTAATAAAAATGTTCATTAATTCCCAAGGCTAATTCCATTTTATATTTGGGGAATTTAACCTAGGAATAAAACACCATCCCAAAGGTTGTATGGTGAGGATTAAAGCTGTCCATTCCTGCCATTTTAGTTCTGAAAATTCCACCTAGTTATGCTATATAATGAGAACCTCAGAGTACTTCAGAGTAGATTAAAGATGTGGGAACTGTAGTGGGCTGAAGTATTTGTAAAGAAGGAACTGGATAGGTGTCTCTGAGTGCACTCATTTATGACAGGCAAGTAAGCCATGTAATATGTGTTAAGCTAGTAAAATCACAAGCTCCCCACCCAAAAAAATCTATAATTTTAATCAAAAGTTTGTTTCAGTCATTGAAATTCTGTTATTGCTGTTTACAAACATTAAAGTCAATCAAAACATCAGTAGCTTTGCGAGATCAATATTTTTAATATGTTCGCATTGCAGTGCTGCAGATTTTTGGCTAATGGGTCGCACCCATATTGATTGCCATGGGAAGGGTTACAGTGATACTGAAATAATTACAAAAAAAACAGCGATTATTGGTTTGAAATTTCGAAGAAGATCGAAATATAAAAATTGGTTATTGACTAAATTGCTTGGGGTGAGTGAACCTTATGCACTTCCAATAAACAGGTAGCAGTGTCATTACTGAATACTACCTTAGTCCCTTAAACTGAAAATCAATCAATAACCCATTATAACAATGCAAATTGTGGTGGCAAAATGCCATTCTCTGAACATAAGAGCCACATTTTATCAAAATATATCTGCATGAGTACATGTACGTACATGTCTACTGGAATACAGTGGCTGATTTTGACTTTGAAATTTATACTGAACCTATTTTGAGTAGCATTTTTAAAAAGATAAACTGCTTCAGTTAGAAGTTAAAGAAGCTTACAATTACTCTGTGAGCAATAATGGAAGTGCAAACATGGTAGCGTGTTAAGTGACAGATTCTGTTATCTTGATTCAGAGCAATATTACAATTGTTACTCCGTTCTCAAAGCAGGGAGTAATGTGTGCACGCATTCTATTAGGTACCGATGCCTTCCGCACAATATGAATCTAGTGCACATTACATTGTTCTCGTCTTTCAGCCTTCGGTTATTAGGAGAACCATATTGTCATCTGGGAAGTTTAGTCTGTACTTTCATTTGGTTACTATTATAAATTTCTGAATTCTTTATCTCTCAGAGGCAATCTAGTATATTTGGGTTTTGTAAAGGCTGCCATATAGGTTTTGCCTAGGATAATAGTACTTAGACATTGGGGTTACATGTTCTCTGGCACATTTTTACTCACTGGATTTTAAAAATTGTACATTATTTACATAATATGGAAATGTTTGTTTGCTTTACGGGACCAGGAGATAAGTTATAAGATAAACCTGAGAATTAGTAGCCACTACTCGTGTATTTTATTGTCATCTCCACAATCCTGGTCAATACTTTCCTTTCATAAGCTGGCTGTCTTTATTAAGAAAAAAATTGATCATGATTCCTTTAGCTACATGAGATGCTGATACTTAGATAATAACATTAGAAGTCTATTGCAATTTAGTATTAATCTTTAATCACCATTTTTGTCTAATTTTGTGTTGATGTTTTGTTTGCGCCTTAACAAATAAAGCTTGCCTGAAGCTCAGAGTACAGAGCTAGCCAAACTTGTTCACCATAGGCCAGGCAATGGTGGTGCACACCTTCAATCCCAGTACTCTGACATAGAGGCCAGGCAATGGTGGTGCACACCTTCAATCCCAGTACTCTGACATAGAGGCCAGGCAATGGTAGTACACACCTTCAATCTCAGTGCTCTGACTCTGGAGACAGAGGTAGACTGACCTCTGTAAATTCAAGGCCACACTGGGCTACAGGAGATTGAATCAGCCTAAAAGAGAAACAGAGCCAAGTGGTGGTGTCTCACACCTTTAATCCCAGCGCTAGGGAAGTGGAGACAGGAAGTGATGTGGCTGCATGGAGAGAGGAATGTAAGTTGGGAGGAGACAGGAGCTCAGGATTCAGTCTTAGGTTTCGTAGAGAACGGCATTCAGTTTGAGAATTCCTTGAGACAGGATCACTCATTCAGTCTGAGAATTTGGTAGAAGTAAGAACTAGTGGCTGGCTGCTCTGCTTCTCTGATTTTTCAGCTTTCACCCTCTAATATCTGACTGTGGGCTTTTATTATTAGGACCAATTAGAAAACGTGCTTCATTCACCATATTCATTCTGACCAGCCTTACCTTTAATCATTGTAACTAGCGTTACCCTAAATGCAGTTGGTAAAATCACTTTGCCTATTGTACTTGGTATTTACACCTGCATCTGACTTTCCTCCAACAGTCTTTGAACCATCAGTTAAACTGTGAGAGCATTCTGTCTTGATGGATCTAGCCTTCAGACTTACTCATAATCTTTACTGTTATGTAATGATGGGTACATCACACCTGAAAATAACCAAGTATGTAGTAGATAAATGCATGTAATTTATATAAAATTTTACACGCAGTTTTTGCTAAATCATTCAGTGACTTTCAGCTGTGGATAGTATTGGGAAAGTAGCTATGATCTTTAAAATGATAGGATTCTAATTCCCTAGCCAGCTATTCTACATTTTCTTGTATAATTGCTCTTCTTATGTTTATGTCTTTACAAGTATTCCTGTTGACATTGTGTCACCATTGTCAGTTGTCATTATTCCCTCAACAAATAAGAACTGGTGGGTGCCCAGACAGGGTTCTAGTTATTTAGTCAAGAAGTTGGACATAGTAACAGGGTAGTCATCGGTCCCTGAATGTCTTTTAAACGAAGCTCTGTGAGCTTCCATAACCCACTCTTACACTCACACACATAGATCCTTCTGCTTTCACTTCTTCTACTCATTTTATCAAGATCGTTGATGCCATTTCTATTTGGAATAGTCACTACCTGGAAACTCATTGGTACATTGAAATAAGTCGTGAAACTTGTTGCATTATATAGAATATCCCTGTTGTCTGATGCAGCACAAACTAAGCTGCCATCCATGTGTGAAGACAGCTCTGGAGACAAGAGTGGAGACTCCAGAAAATACAGATTTTAAAACATCCTTTGTAGAAACTGAGCATTAGCTGAAGTCTGTGTCATCCACTAGACAGTACTCAATTGTCAAGAAAGTAATTCTTTATTTTTGAAGACTGTCGGGAGATGGGGAAAGAAAGAACTCCAAAGAGTTGCTCTTCTTCCAGTCTTTATATATTAATGGTTAGTGTGAGTACGACATCAAAAACTCATACAGGTGGCTGGATTTAATTGTTAGTCAAAAAGACTTTCTACATTCAATGCCATGCTGATAAATGCTCCTGGAATTGATCTGCTGCACTGGTCTATACCAAGATGCGACTTTGGAGTTATTACAGATGGCAGGAATGTGAAGACAGAGAATAGCTCAGCTCTGGAGCACACTGACTGAGCTAGTATACTCCTCGCCACTGTGGATAGCTTGCCTAACCTCGCTTTTCTTCCCCGAGATGTTATGAGGATTAAATACATGTATAGAGTATATTATTTTGTTCTCCATGCAAATTGTTCTGATATCTATTCATGGAAATGAAAGATTAACTTCTAGTCATGTTTCTTCTATAGTTCTGTCTCCTGTGATCTGGAACACTTTTCTCGTTCTCCGCTCTGATTTCCCCTGTGCCACTCCCACCATAGTATACTGTACAATGTTGTTTCTTCTGGTCCGTTAACTGTAAGTTTCATGAGGTTAAAACTTTATTTATTTTCACAACGGCTTCCATAGCTGGCTCACTTTGTGTTTGATAAAAGTTTATTGGATAACCAGATGTGCTGATGCATGTCATTAATCCCAACTACTCAGGAGACTGGGGAAGAAGAATTTCAGTTCAAAGCCACCTTGGGCCACCAGAAACAAAATCACAGAAGAAATTGAGTGAATGTTAAATAGGCCATAATAAAAAGCCACAAGTGTTACTTAATATGTATAAATTTTATTTTATTATATGACTTTCCTGATATAAGCAGATGCTACCTTCAATGGATGATTAATTTTAGCTTCTTTTCACTGATATTCATCTAGAATATCTTGCCTTTTGGATCCTTCACATCTTTATTCAAATGCCACCTTCTCAGTTATTCCTATCCAGACTTCCTTTTCTCTTTTTTATTATTGAAAATAATTTTATATAATAGATACTGATTACAGTTTTCCTTCCCTCATCTCCTCCCAGATACTCCTCACCCACTTCCATCAAATTCCTCCTTCTCTCATTCTCTCTTTCTCCCTCTCTCTCTCTCTCTCTCACACACACACACACAGAGACAAATTTAAAAAACAGAATTTTTAAAAAGAAATAAAAAGCATAAGTAACACAAACACACGGAGACATACATACATGCAGAAAGACACATATATACAGTCAAACACAAAGAGACTCATAAACACACCAAGAGGTATACAAACACACAGAAACTCACATACAAACAGAGACACACATACATACAGAACACACAAACACACAGAGAGTTTCACATATGAAAAAGGAGACTGTGCTTTTATTTCCCAGTCACCCAGACCCGATTAATTACACAGAAACTGTATTAATTACAACACTGGCCAATGGCTCAGATGTATTCCTAGCTAGCTCTTACATCTTAAATTAACCCATTTCTATTATTTTATATTTTACCATGAATCTCATGGTTTGTTACCTCACATCTTGCTTCTTGGGCAGCTGTATGGCATCTGCCTGACTCCTCCTTCTTTCTCCCAGCATTCAGTTTAGTTTTCCTGCCTAGCTATATTCTACTCTGCCAAAGGCCAAAGCAGTTTCTTTATTAACCAATGGTAATAAAACATACTCATAAAGCATATTCATATGCTTACATAGGGGAATCATACACAGACAGAGGGGGACACACACATAGAAACCATATTAAACTCTTCATTCAAACTTTGTGTTATTTAAAATCTCTGAAGACTCAGTTAATCTTGTCATCATTTAAGATCATTAAACTGTTACGATTTTTCCTCCCAAAGTAAATGACTGGTTTTGCAGAGCAAAGTCATTCAGGAACCACTATAGGAAAGAAGTGACAGAGAGAAAGTGATATGAGATGAATTTGATAAGAACTGGGTAGAGTGATAATCATAGTGGGTCTCCACACTTCTTCTTTGTTCAATACCAGAGTGAGTGTTTCCATCTATATCTAGTGCTGATGGTTACATTCTGGGTGTTACAACCAAATACCAGTCTAGTTGTTTGTGCCTACTCTCGGATTTCATATCCAACACCACTCATCCCTGTTTTTGGAGACCAAGAATGACCAGGTCTATTTCTTATTTAGACAAAACTGAAAGTTTTGTTGTCTTATCTCTTGCAGAAAACCAGAAAATGGAAAGAAGGCTAAGCTCTTGAAAATCTCTCTCTCTCTCTCTCTCTCTCTCTCTCTCTCTCTCTCTCTCTCATAAATTATTTTGTGATGATTTTGAAAGTGAAGAAGTGGGAGTTAAGGCTGTTAGACAGACTTCAAAGAGAAATTTTAGTGGTTCAAGCTACTTGTAAGCATTGCTCATAACATCTTTGTACCATGCCAAGGCTCAGGTTTATATTCTTCTGCAATGTTACAGTTATCTAGTGCTGATATGTAACCATGGGTGACCTTAATGACTCCAAAACAGCAGTTTGTTCTCAGCTCTTGTGTGTTGCTGAGTTGTCTGAGCTCAGCTAGTAGGTTCTTGCCTAAGATGCCTAGTCATCTTAAATGTACTGCCCTGGGCACCCAGAATAGCTCATGCATGTGGCTGGCAGTTGCTGCTCACTCTCAACTTGAAATTCACCTGAGGCATTCTACCGTAGTGTTCCACATGACCTTTCTATATTGGGTTTCCCTTAGTGTATTTTGGATTTCAAGAAGGGCCTTAGGAAGATGTATTTTGAGAATGCCAGAGAGAAGCTACATAACTTGTGACATAGAATCCAAAGCCATCAACAGCATTTCCACCTTATCCTGTGTTTAAAAAGTTATGAAATAGCTACTCAAGATAAGAAAATAAGCAATAGATATTGCTCCAGCCCTAAACAAGTCACTTAAACCGAGAAACATTGCCAATGAGGGAAAAGGAAGTAAGTACAAATAGGAAGATAAAGTGAAGGATTGTGAAAGGCCATTTCCTAGACTTCCTAGACTCCTAGATAATTGCTGTAATGATTAGCTCACACCATCTGTAGTTAGTGATGACACTGGGCCCACTTAAGGCCAGCCCCATCAACAGTCAGTCAAAGCAAGGGTTCTTGGGCCTGACCCTTTTCTTCTGAACTCTTGGCTGTAGATAGATCTGAAGGGAGGATCACTGGCTGGAGTTATGTGTATGCTGCTGATCCGCATCGCCAGGCGCCATTCAAAAGCTCCAAGCAAATAAATGATCCTACTTAATCTTGATGGTCACAAAAGAAAATGAAGAGACATGAACCAGGCAAGAGAAATTTAGGAGTAGGGTGGACCTTGGTGGTAAGGAGAAGGGAGATAAGACTAGAGTGTGTACAAAATATTCATTTCAAATTATAAAACTAATAAAAATATGTTTAAGTCATCAGGAGTTGAGCAGTGGCTCAGTTGGTAAGGTTGCTGTTCTCCCAAACAACCAGGCTGGGTTACCAGTGGCCACATGAGGTGTCACGACCTCTTGTAACTCCAGGTCCATGGACACCTATACAACATGTACATACACACACACACACACACACACACACACACACACACACACAGTAGTTGGCATTTTCTTTGGGCCACCAACCAGCTCCCAAATAAAGACACAGAGACTTATTATTAATTGTAAGTGCTCAGCCATAGCTTAGAATTGTTTCAAGCTAGTTATTTTTTTAACCTAAATTAACGCATTTCTATTAGTCTATGTGCTGCCCTGAGGCTCCTTTACCTCATCTACATACTGCCCATCCTGCTTCCTGCTTCCTCTATGTCTGACTGGCCGCCATCTTGCTGGCCCCTTTTCTCTCTGCCCAGCAGTCTTGCCTATCCATCCTCTCCCTTGCTATTGACCATTCAGCTTTTTATTAGACCAATCAGGAGCCTTAGGTAGGCAAGGTAAAAGAGCAACACATCTTTACATAATTAAACAACTACTGCCGGAAGCACACTGTTGACACAGTCACATTTGGTTGCCTCCTTAGGATGCACCCTGGTTCCTTGAATCAGCGTTCAGAAGCTTAAGTCACCGTTGTTTCAGCCACAGAAAGTCCCTCAGGCCCTTCCTTCCCACAAGTTGGAGGCTGAGCTAAGTGGGGACTTTCCTTGAGGCACCCTCCCCTTTTTTCATTCTGTCTTTTAGCACAAGCTTTGCCTCCAACATTTAATTTTCTGGTGCTCTTTTTTGCTTCAAAGTGTGCATTTTTATTTCTCTGCAAATGTATGATTACAAATAACCACAGTAAAGTCAATATCAGACTGTCATAAAATCTCCACTAAGAAAATTAGTCCATCACTTTTCAACTTTTAATTTAAACTATGTGTGTATTGTTGGGGAATATTCGATCACACCGTGAACCCCGAGTTTGCATTTGCACTAATTAAATAAAATTAACCTGGAGTCAGGAGGTTGTGTTAACAGCTAGTTGACAGAAAATTAATCATAGAGCCTTGGAGAGCATCTGAAAGAGAGACACAGTAGGGTGGTGTTTGGAGTGGTGCAGGTTTTTCTGGTTTGATGAAGCAGAACCACAGGTCCTTCTGTGGATGTGGATGCCAGCAAGGAGAGAGGGTTAATTCATTGCTACTCAGCCTCTCCCGGCTCACAGATTTTCATCCCAGCCTTTGAATCTTGACTCTTATAATTAGAACAATAGCAATTTAGTTAAAGCTACCTTTAGTGGCAACGACAGAATCTGGCCATGCTGCACCTGAGCAACCAGGCCATTGCTAGAGAAGCAGGCTGGTGACTGCGGACATACTGACTGACATAGCAGTAGGTTAAGGCACAGACACAATGCCAACTTTAAAACAACAGTAAAGGGTTGTGGACTCTTCCTCCACAATAAGGAGAGCTGCTGAGGCCAGTTGTTGTTAGTTAATTTTTGCTCTTATTATTCTTTACTCTTCAGGCTTTTGGGCCCAGCTCCTAAGTAAATCACACACAGAGAGGCCTATTATAAATGCCCAGCTTTAACTTGACTTGTTTCTGACCAGTTTTTCTTATCTTAAATTATCCCATATATCTTTTGCCTCTGGATTTTGATCTTTTTCTTCCTTCTGTAATCTTACTTTCACTGTTACCTTGTAGCTGGCTGTGTAGCCAGTGGCTAATCCTTGATGTCCTCCTCTCCTTGTTCTCTCTGCCTACCAGCCTCACCTATCCTTTCTCCTGCCTAGCTATTGGCTGTTCAGCTCTTTATGAGACCATTAGGTGTTTGAGACAGGCAAAGAATCACAGCTTCACAGAGATAAACAAATGCACCATAAAAGAATGCAACACATCTTTGCATCATTAAAGCAAATGTTCCACAACATAAACGAATGTAACACATCTTAAAATAATATTCTACAACAGCCAGGTGTGTGGCAAGGGAGTCCCTGCATCGAGGCTCTGAGAGGCCATTGTGTGAAGCTGTGAAAGTGAAGCCTGGATGGGGCTGGAGATGCCAGGGCCATGAGAAGTCGGCCAGAGAGATCTGTAGCTAGGCAGCAGACAGAGGAGTGTGCTGCAGGCAGCAGAGCAGTGAGGAAAGTGCTCCTAACCCTCTGAAATCAGGTGTGGAGCTACAGGCTGGGAAGTTCTCCCACGGGGTCTGCATGCAGTCTTCCTCACTCTGGCCATTCCTCTCTTTTAGAATGGTGATGGCATTGTGTGCTGAAAGTATGTCATTTTCTTTTTTCATTTCATCTGGGGTTGCAATTAAGAAATTGTCTGAATCTCACAAAGACTTTGGATTTTGCTCTTTTAAGTAGTATTGAGTCTGTAAATGATATGGAGACATTTGAAATTGGACTAAATACATTTTGCATTATGATATGGCCACAAATCTATAGGGTGTAGGGAGTGGAACATGATAGTTCAAATGAGAATGGGTCCCACAGGCTCATATATGTGAATATGGCTCCCAGTAGTTGGATCTCTCTGGACAGGGTTAGGAAATGTGATCTTGTCAAAGGCATGTCACTGAAGGTAGACTTTGATGTTTCAAAAGACTAGCACCATCTCCCCTTCCTCCCTTTCTCCCTCCCCCTGCTTTCTACCTGCTGATCAAGATGTGCTCTCCTGCTACCATGCCTTTGCTTTGCCATCATAAACTCTGGAAGAATAAGCCCACATTAAACCTTTTCTTTCATGAGTCGTCTTGGTCATGGTGTTCACTTCAGCAATAGAAAAGTCACTAAGACAATTAGCCAAACCCACCAGCTACAGGTTCAGTGAGAAACCCTGCCTCAGGAAGTAAAGTGGAGAGGAACTGAGCAAGATGCCTCCTGTCACCCTGTGACCTCCACATGCACCTATGCACTTCTATTTGAGACCTTTTCCACTGGAGAGAATACATGTCTTACCCTGTAAACCCAGTCAAAAACCCATGGCTGAGGTGGTCATGGACCAAAGGGAATCTCACTGCTGTGGTTTAGCTAAATTGGCATGACACCAAACTGAAGTTTGGATATATTTATTCATGACATCTTTGAGGACTTATGTTTCATTCCTGGCCTTGCAAACAACAATGGGGGAGCAGGTGAAGTATCACTTGATTTGATACTTCATTGACTAGATTTGATAAGGGACTGGATTAAAGGATGACTGACTATAAAGGTAATGAAGTAACTCTCGTAAATGTTTTGTTGTACTGTCTATAAAATAAATTTGAAAAAGTTTACAGTGTTGGCACATACATAGTGCTGAAGTATGTGGCCGTATTGCTTTGTGAGTGTGTATGCTCATACAGCAGATGCTGCTGTTTCAATCTTTACTGGCCTGCAGAGAAACCCTCAATTAAATCCATATTACTGGACAAGAAAAGAGGTTAAGTATATTTTATGTAATTATTGGCCTGTTACATTTTTTAATTTTATTTATTCATTTTATACATTTTGCCTACATGTGTCTGTGCACCACATGCGTGAATTAGACAGCTGTAAGCTGTCATGTGGGTGCTGGGAATTGAACCTGGGTCCTTTGGAAGTCTCTTGGCTGTTATTTTGTAAATTGCCAAATCTTTGACTTTCTGTTATGTCTGTCGTTTCCCTTTGGAGTCATAAGAGTTCTTTATGAACAATGGCTGATGACCTGTATGATAGATGATGAGTATTTGCCACTTGCTTTTATGGTTTTACATCAGTATCATAATTCCAAAAGAGCTACTTAGTATTCCATGGACCATGGTGGTCACAGTCTGTTTATCCATAGAGAACAAGCTCCTAAGTAGACTATATGGCATGGCCAGCTAGAAAACACAATGTAATTTCAGACCAGGGACTCCAAACAGTTAAGTGAGAAGTGAAAACATAAGAGGAAAATAGAGGGGAAAAAAGTGTTAAATGCCCTAAAAACCCTATAAGGCTTTCTTTAAAGGTAAGAAAAGGGAATTATGTGTGTTAGATTCTTAAAGGTATAGGGGCTGTCAGACTAGGAGAATGTCTGGGTTTATATATTCAGGAGAGTGCTCCAGTATACAGAACAGAACTTCAAGTCTGGATGGTTGAAGTAGAATGGAAGAGAAAGAGAACTGGAAATTAAAGATTGCAAAGGTCTGAACAGTAGCCAAGATTCTTCATTTGGATGACAAGACCCCCTACCCCTGGACTGTGGCTGCAATTCGGCCACAACATCTGTAGTCTTCCGCCTACACTCTGGCCACTCACACTCACCCCTAAGAGACTCATCCGCAGTTCCTGAAGAATATAAAAAGTTTGTTAGAGCTCATAAAATCAGACCATTATCCTAAAACTACTGCTGGCAAAATACTCATGTTTGCAGTTTTATATGGAAATAGCAGTTAATGCATACAAAGCATCAGTTCACATATGACATGTTAATGTACTCAATTGGTTATAATTATTACTATTATATATTTAGATGACCTTTATGAGTTTTTAATTGCTGATTGATATTCCTTTTCAACTTTTGTGTATGTGTGTGTGCACATGTATATATGTACACATATGTACGCATGTGGAGGCCAGAGGTTCACATTGGGTGTCTTCTATTATCCCTTTACCTTGTCCTTAAGTCAGGGTCTCTCACTGAACCTGGAGTCCATTGACTTGGTTAGGCTGGCCGGCCAGCTACCTGCAGACATCAGCTTTTCTTGGCACTCACTTCCCCAGCATTGGTATTTCAAAGCTCCATACCTAGACTTTGCTTTTCTCTTCTCAGTGGTTAATGAGGCAGTTAAGAAAAGTATAACTATGTTGTTGCTACTTAAGCCATTTGACTATGGTGTTCAGTTAGAAGGCATAATCACCCTTACATGTTAGAATTTAATCTGTAACAACACTGCAAGAAACATAAATGTCGCAAATTGACTCTCAAAGTCGCTAAATAATATGAAGATTTTATTATTTGCCCATTTTAAAAATTATGATTTGGTTTGGTTTTAATTTTGTTTTATATGATATTTTTAGTATAAATGAACCAAAACTCTCTGCTAAGGCACTACCAAAATCAACAAGCAAATTTAAAAGAAACTACTAAGGAACTCCATGGCTGAATCCCTAAAATCAATTGAAGTTAAAACAACTCAGTCAAAATAACTGAATTTTTGTCTCTTAAAAATTATTGTTTGGGCCTCGTGGTGGTGGTGCACGCCCTTAATCCCAGCACTTGGGAGGCAGAGGCAGGTGGATCTCTGTGAGTTCAAGGCCAGCCTGGTCTACAAGAGCTAGTTCTGGGATAGGCACCAAAGCTACAGAGAAACCTTGTCTCAAAAAACAAAAATATTGTTTGGGGGCTTGGGAGATGGCTCAGTGGTTAAGATCAGTGCTGCTCTTTCAGAAGACCCGGGTTCAATTCCCAGCACGCACATGGCAGCTCATAACTGTCTGTACCAGGGGATCCGACACCCTCTTGCAGACATACATGCAGGCAAAACACCAATGTACATAAAAAATAATTTATCAAAATTATTATTTATCTGAATCGTTCCAAAATATGCACTAATGGTAGTCAAACATGTTGTGTATGCAAGTGGCAACTGCTCTCCACTGGCCCAGCCTGTCACTGAGCGTGCTGTCATTGAGCATGTGCTATGTGCCTAAAACAAGGGGCATGGTAACCAAGAAGATGGAAAAGAAGATGCTTATATTGATATGACAGCTAATGTACAATGACTGCTCCCAAAATGAAAGATTTTGTGAACTCCCTCCTAGTAAGTATCGGAAGGCAGATCCCTGCTGCTCCGTGGTCAGAGCGCGGCAGCTTAGCAGCAGTGCGGCCGGGATGTAAGCAGTGCACATCGGACTCTCACACCAGCTTGCCAACTCGAGCGTTGTCGCAGACCTCATTTCCTCGGAGAGCATATGCTGCG
Organism: Ondatra zibethicus; assembly: GCA_004026605.1. Classification (NCBI taxonomy): domain Eukaryota; kingdom Metazoa; phylum Chordata; class Mammalia; order Rodentia; family Cricetidae; genus Ondatra; species Ondatra zibethicus. The sequence goes on along the minus strand of PVIU01007253.1, from coordinate 8,066 downwards.
GCGATTCGCTGCTTTATACGCGTTTGCTGTTTACTGTGTATCAGGCACAGTCCTAAACCCCGAGTTGCAGTGATGAGGATTGACAGTCTGCTTCATGGCTCTTGATTTCCATGGCCTCTACTAGGGATATTTTGAAGAAAGCAAGTTTAAACATATTAAAACAGGAATTACCCATAAAAAAAGTTAACAAGAACTGTTAACATTTTTACCAGAATACATGTCTCAAAAAATGCTGCATGTTCCTACTGTATCTGAAATGGAATTCCTTTGCATCTCTGGCACCAAACAGTGCTTCGGGTCCCTTGGAAGTCACATGCTGTGTGTGTTCAGGAGGACACCATCCTTGTGGGTTTCTCAAAAAGGTGTGGGGAAGGAGGGGCTTCCTGTGTTGAGGACAGTGGTGGGATCCAAACCATGGGAACCTCTGTCGTTTTGGCTGCTGTTGGCTTAAGGGAATTACGGTGGGAAAATGTTAGAGGAAGTTGTGTTTTCTCGTAAGCTAACATTTTACTCTCCAGACCACAGGGTAGAAGTAGGATGAAGGCAGTGCATGCGTGGATTGCTCTGCAGTTGTGTGAGAGAGTGGTGCTAGACCGGAGGCTTGGTGGCTGCTGCCAGAAGAATATATTTGGAATAGTAATCAGAAAGTTTGAAAAGTGCAAAATCTCTTCATTGAAGGCTATTTTTTCTAATAAAAGTGAAAATGAAATATTATGTATTGAATTTCCTTTTGTAATTACAATGTGCATTAACACATTAAAGGCTTATACCAAAGAAATCCACAATTTTACAAGACTATTTACATATTAAAATCTCTCTTCACCGTCAGCATGCTCCACAAATATAAGTGCGAAATTTGACCTTCTCAGTCACCTAGTGGTAGTAGGAGTAAAGGAACATCTGAAATCCCTTTTTTCCCCTCCAGAAAGAAATTATAAGAAGTCACTTAGTTGACTTGCCTTTCTTCCAGGTAATCTGAGACTGAATGTCATCTTCGATTTTATTTTGTATGTGGAGCAGGTGTTTTGCCTGTATGCATGTCTGTGCATACCATGCATGCAATTCCCTTAGAGGTCAGAAGAGGGCATTAGATCCCTTGGGATTGGAGTTGACAACAACTGGGTGTTGCAGTTTGAACCCTGGTCCTCTAGGAGGAGCAACCAGTGTTCTTTACAACTGAGGTGTTATTCTAGCCACCATGCTACCTTTATTTTTGACAGCTTCTAGTCAAATTAGGTAGTGCATTAAATTTGTTGCCAGTTTTCTCTCCCTTACTAGACCATAAATACCCAAAAATAATATTAACTCATTTTAGAGTCTTTATGATCTCTATGTCTGACTGATACTAGATTATGGAAGGATATTTCTTCAATTGGACAACCTTAGCAAACTAGAAAGCCAGTGCCTGTTGTCCACAGGAAGGTGGTAGATAGAGGGAATACACTGAAAGGAAACAGTGTAGCGGAATGTTTGAAACGTTAGTGTGGGAATGCTAAAAACTTTGAAGACAGAACACTTGAGTGATTTTAAAGATAACTCTAAGCAGCTGTACAGAGTCATGACTTTCAGACTCTGGTAAGCTATTTCTTCATCCCCGTTCCAGCTCCAAACATTGGGGAATCTCCATGTTTTACAACATTTAATCAAAATTGACTAGATGTGATTTCTTTGACATTGGGAATATTCTAAATACAAGAGTTAAGTATTTCTTTAATTTATACTTGTATAATATTCCTGAACTTAACCTCTTTTTCTTGTTTCTTCCTCTATCTGGCTGATCAGCATGATGAAATTTCGAACCCCAGAAGCCGTGTGCTTATATAATATTAGGCCTGGCACTTAGACTCGTAAGATGAGAGGCTCCAGTTCTCAGAGGATCATAAAGGCTTTACTTTTAAGGACTGTTAAAATTCACCTTCTGTGAGATCTCAGCTTTGGGATTTTTCTGACATTTCAAGGCTTAAATTGGAAAGTGTAGAATCTCTATGAATACAACATTACCACAAGCCCAAAAAAGTCAAGAAATGCAAAAGGTTAGGTTCTTACTAAGGCCTTTCCCACATTGTGCTCTAAATTGAGTTATGTGTGTTAAATATGTAATCGGGAATACTTGATGTGAAGTACTTTGAATTATGACATATTAAGTTTCTCTCTGAATTTTGGAGAATAAAACCACGTATGTAAATCATTCAATAGCACATTTTTTTGCATGTGCCCTTAAGGCTTTTTTATGTTTTCTTCACATGGTCCCTCATTTACAACTTTATCTTGCTATGGACGAACCATATGGGAAATCCACTATTTTAAACTTTAGCTATTTTTGTGGTGTTACTGCATAAGAAAATGCCGTGAGAGTAGAAAATCATTTACTTTTTAACAAGATTTTACAAATAAAAACTAATTTTTCTGACAGTCATTTATTGTTTCAGTTCAAGGTACATAAGTTTAATCCCTAAATATTTCTGGAAAGGTTTGACTGCCAGGACCAAGTAGAGTGGAAGACAGGAAAGGAGAAGTCCGGCAAACCGGCCGCTCTGGGTCTGCTGAAGACTCCAAGTGTGTGACTTACATGACACATAGAAATGAAAGGACAGACTTCACTGGGATTTTTTTTTTTTTGCTTGCTTTAAAAATAGGGTATTTCTCTCCTGCAGCAGCATCTCACATCTCATATATATGTGCATATTTAGCTTTCAGTCCCAAGAACACTAATTATAATTTTAAATTATCAATAAGATACAGGCTTGTACAGTAGATGTTGAATTTCTTATCTCTTATAAGATTCCCTGTCTAAAGAAAGAAACTACTTCATGTCTTTATTTTCATTTTTTAAGATTCTTATGAACTTTATACTCATTTGTATTTCACCCTTTAAAGGTGGAAACGGTACCTTGAATTTTGTGTGCTAAAAAGCACATTACTAAAAACGGTGTTTGTGAAAGCAGTTCCTGAACGTCGCAGAGTGATGGGAACCTGACACGGGGCCTTTGGTCCAGGCTGGACCGCCTGGAAGTGTCTCTTTGTAGGCCATCTTGCTCATCCTTGCAAAATGGCTTCTGTAGGTCTGTTAGCTTGCTCAGGACTATTGATCAAAAAAACCTCCACACTGCACTCATGGCTGTTTGGGGTTCGTTGTTTGTTTGTGTTTGTCATGGTTATCTTTGAAATGCTTCCACTTGCTGTGACTTCTGTGGCCTCCAACAAATAATTGCCCAATAGTAGTTCTTATCCTGCTGATCTTTCCAAAATCTATACCTTCATTTTATACACACACACACACACGCACACACACACACATAGGAAGGCTGAATCCTATAATTTTGTCATCTTCAGTATCTGATACTACAATTCCTCAGGAACTAAAATGCAGTTTCCATAGAAGATCCATCTTTCTGTAGAAGGGAAATATCATCTGGGTTTGGTGCCATATTACAACCATCCTCCGTTACCCAGTTTCCCAGAAAACATGCTGTTCTGTCTATACACCGGGTGGTTTCTGACACCAGCTCGCCCCGCCCCAGATGTGCTATCTGTCCTCTGAGCATCGCCTGCGGCTTTCCCAGCGTCCGCTCCTCCGTGCGGCTGTTCCCTTGTACCTGCTGGAGGGTGAGAGGCTGAGGTGGGGCTCGGGAATCCAGGACAGGGACCGGGGACCAGTTTGGTCTCTTTGACTAAATTCCATTTTGGACCGCTCTTTGTTTTCCTTGATGTGTAAGGCTTAATTGCTTTTCTCTAAACATAAGGCCCGATTGGCGGGAGCTTGAGGAGGGTCACCCGTTTACCCTTTCCCAAATTAAAAACAAAACTGGACAGAATCATCATTTTATTTTCCATAGGCAGACAGAAATGATATTTTTGTCTGACTTATCTTATTACCTCACTCTAGCCAGCCTGGCCACACGGTTGATTTTTTTGGAATTTTATCTTAGTGGGGCATTTCCCGTGGCATTGTGCCCACTCCCATCCCTGAGTAACTCTGATTAGATTCCTCCTCAGCATTTCTTACGTTGGCTTCCTACGGTGTTCCAAGAAGCCTGAGGTCAGCCCTCAACAGGAGACAGGACAGGAGCTGTGTGGGCTCACATATGTCTGTTGATAAGGGAGTCAAAAAATCTAAATGCTGAATGCTTCTATCTGTAGACATTTTTAAAATGAATTTTTGTGCATCAATGAATTCTCCAAATTTAACATCATTTTCTCAGCTATCAGGTTTTAACTTTCAGCTCTTAGTAATTTGCATAAAGATAGAAAATTCTGTTTTTCATTGTTCATATTACTATAATAGCCAATAGTTCAAGATCCTTATAATTACTAAAGCACACTTCTCATCAGCCCTGCTAGATGTCAATGAGATTGTGGTAATTACTGCATCCTGCTGACAGTGCAGAAGAAAAGTATAGTGTTCATCATCACTATAATATGACATGGAAAATTGGGAACTCGTACTGTCTTTCTTTCTTTAATCCGACAAACACTCTCACTGGGCACAAAGAACATGTGGGTGCTGCGTGAGGCAGGGATAATAAGGGGTGACGCTACTAGACCACCTGTTCTGAGAGCAAAACGTTTAGCCTTGAAAAATTAATGCTTATCTATACTAAATTTGCTTAGAAGTTTTTTAAAACCTTGTTAAATTAATCCCAAAATGTGAATTGTGAACTAAAGTGAGGAAAGAACTTCACCTGTTCAGAACTCCTTCTCATGCTCGGGGTCGGGGGGAACTCATGAGAGTGAGCAAAATATCCAATCCATAGCTCATTGTTCAAAAGTGAAGAAATCATGTTCATATATAGGTTAGGATTGCCTACAACCCAGGCAAAACACTGTGAAAACAGTTTTGTTTTTATCGTTCATACATCCAGTGGGCCCAACAAGAAAGCCTGGAAAATGAAGCATAAACAATGTGTTGCCAGTTTGATTTAAAATCCCTAATATATGTTTTGTAAACAAAGCTTTTAAACTTAGTAGTCTACTAATTAAATAACAAGAAAGATTTTATGAATCCATGAAAAGCTGGGATTTTAAATGCCTGCAGGAGAACAGGTGCTATAATGACGTCACTGTATGTCACGCAGCCCTTTTCCCCTTGTGCTTGTATTTGGTCATAATGGAAAGAAATTGATTCCAAATGTGGCGGGGTTTTTTATACCCCCCCTTCTCCATTCATGTTAGTGCCTAACCTTAAATGATGTTTCTACAATCTTGGTTGTATTTACAGTAATTATATGCATAATGTAGCATATTATTGTCCAGACTTCCTGTTTAATCAGTACAGTGCTTCTTACAAGTGCAGCTGAAAAGGGCAAACAAAATTAAAGCTTTATACACCAAAACAAGTTTGATTTGCTAAGCTCCCAGCATTCCAAAGTACACAAATTTGTTCCACTAAGTTTTCCGATGGCTTGCAGATGGGCAATGATTAATCAGAGCGCTAACTGTGAAGTAGTTTGCAATTAAACTGGAAAGCTCTGAAGCATGCTAATTGAATCAGAAAATTAGAGACACTGAACAGTAATTGGCTATTTCTCATGCAGCAGGTGCCAGGCCACTCATCTGTGGAACAAGGTATTTAAGGCACATTAGCACTAGTAAAAATACTTCTTGATATGGAACAGTTAGATTTTCTGCTCATTTTCACCATGGATGTCAAAACATACAGCTGTGCTATCTGGTACTTACAATTCGTGTTTGAAGAATCTGAGTTAGGTAAACATATGGGGGAGAGGTGGTGGGCAACCTCTAAGCACACAGGAAACATTTTAGAAGTGAAACCCAAAATGAGGGGCTGAGTTTTTGCTTTTCAACTCAATCACTTTTGCTTTCCTAAAATATGTTTTTAGAAGTTGAGTTTTGTGCTTAGTGTTAGTTTGAAGCAGCATCAGTATAAATCCAGTACTGCTGTGAGTTTCGGGGTACATAAAGCCAATTCATATCATGTCTCAGCATGAGTTTATATCTTCTAATTAGTACCACCGTTTCATAGAGTGAGCACATGCTAGGAAAGCTTGCTTGTCATGCCAACAGGGACCAGGATGTGTAGATTCCTTTAGTGAAGCAATCCTGCCATAGGATCATGAACAACTGTAGCCTAACCAGTGGGTAATCAAGCAAAAATGGGATTTAATAAGTTCAATTGTAGGGTTTTTTTTTAAAAAAACAAAAAGAAGAAGAAAAAGAAGAAGAAACATCATTTGCATCTTATCAAGGGTGGGGCATATGACTTCGGCTTCTCTGTGCTTTCATTGGGACTCAGTATTGTTATTAGAGAGTGAAAAGTACAAATGAAAATAAAAGCATGCTAAATTATACTGTGTTGGGAAGCAGAATACTGTAATATTCACAGGCTAATCATATTGCTTAGCAGATGACTGTAGAAAATAGTAAGTTTGAACCAAGAGACATAAATTATGAATTATAAATTGTAAACAGCACATGAGGGATATGTTATGGCAGTGCTCATTTAAATCAAAGCAGGGAGTTTTCTCTGCACAAATAATGTTCCTTCATTAAGTTTTAAAGTTTCCTTTATAATGTTTTATTAAGAACATTTGGCAGCACAAAGCTAAAAGAGGTTTTAACTTAAACAGGCATTTTTTTCTTTGTTTGTTTGTTTTTAAGAACAACACATTATGGACATAATACTGTGGGTCTCCAAGCTATACATTTTTGTAACTTACAGCAAAAGCCTCTCTTTGGCAGCCCTTCCCCCACCCCACACACAATGTGCATTTTGCATCCTTTAGCTTTAAAGCGGTTCTGAAACATTTACATGATCAATGTCTTTTGCTTCAGGGATAAAGTTTGCTCTTCCATGGAAAAGTGAGAACATATTGATCATTTTATTCTATTTGCTATTTCTAAATTCAATATACCTCTTGAGTCGATAAGCAAGATTGAGAGCATATTCTTTTTTTGTGTGTGCCTCGTTGTAGCTTGTTCTCAAGATCCAAGATACATTTTTGATTAATCACAAATGCTTGGAGGTCGTGGAGAGCAAATGTGTTTGTGGAGTGTCAGCTGATGCTGTCAGATAAATGTCTTAAGCTTAGCCAGGGTTCATGCCCCAGCTTTAGGCTGTGCCAAATGTCTCCCCTTGTTGAGGAAGATAACAGCTACACTGGAGGCAACTGAACTGTTTGTTCGCTGCAAGGGTTGACCTTGCCATATGGGTTTACAATCAGGTGAAAGAAAGAGTGTGGATGTTTTAATTGAAACTTTATAAATTTCAACTTCATTTGAGTCAGATGATCTTGGTATTCACTGATATTCTAGGCCTGTAACTACTGTGATTATAGTGTCTCTTGTTTCCAATTAGACTCCTGAAGATAAACAATTTCTCAAATATTGTTCTTGATGTAGTCTGAAAGCATTTTGACACCATTGGTATGCTATTAAAACACTGAAGACATGAAAAGTTGTGGGATTTTTGTTTGTTTGTTTTACAATAAAGGAATTCATGTCTCCTTGTGTGTGAGGGAGAAGTTATTCTTGCTTTACAGTGTTTTCAGTTACACTACATCAAAATATGGTCATGAACAAAGAGAGGTCATTTGTGTTAATGACCCCTGTCCGTGTACTCTCTTATCTTCAGAGAGCTCACTTAATCACATTTACCCCCACTTGGAGTAATTTGTCTTTTTTACTAGACAGAGCCCATAAATAGGAGCTAATGACAAACCTGCGGTGACACCTGGAGAGTGCTCCCAGCTGAGACTCTCTGGATTTGACTGAAGGAAATTGTGTGGGCCACATGTGGTGCATACATCAAGGGACCCACTTTAGGCTATTTGTGGTTTGGAAGTCCCTTTTCTGTTGTCTCCCAGTTGCTTCTTTTCTGCAGGGAAGGAAGCTGGTCTACTTTTCTCTCCTCTCAAGAAGTTCACTCTGCCATGAATAAATGATCAGTGCTAATGAGACACAATAGTACTGCTTAAAGAAACAAAAAGAAATAACACAACTGTCATGAACTCCCACAAGATCTCTTGGAAATGAGGCATTTTAAATATTTTATACAGACCACAAAATATCTTGAGCAAATAGTTTTATATTTTGTATCCCAAAACAAA